>JAUELC010173908.1:0-11039 GCA_031471745.1 Cryptochiton stelleri | reverse complement strand
CAACAGCACCGGAAGTCCGAGGGTCCTGCGCATGCGCACCCCCACCGGAAGTCCGTCCCGCACAAATATGGTTCGAGCTGCTTAGAGTATACTACTAAGGTTACTTTGTGTGACATGCCTCCAAGATTTGGCCTCAATGGAATATCAGTACCAGAATCACCTGGCCCGATACCAACCACAGTATATCGACTAGGGGCCAGAACTTATTTTTTTAAATCTGAAATAACATGAGAACGAATTTATTAACGGTTCATTCATTTCAAAATTTTATTAAATATCACAGTAATATAAATCTATGTAAGGCATTTTGTAGCACAGAGAGACATATAAACAAAATATACTTCACACAGTTACGACAAAGAAAAGTTAACCTGCTAAGTTTTAACTCAAACTTGCTGCTATAATCAAATAATAATCAATTCATTTTCAGGTAGTAAATATCAACTATAAATCACTTTTAGTGGCATTGGTAGCATAAGAAGGTTGAGATTCAATCACAGAAGCAACTACCTATTAAGAAAATATTAATTTATTTTGGACTACATTTTCATGTGGATTTTTACACTTTTGTTATCAGGTCATCAAAAATAAATTCAGAAATTGTAAATGAATGAGTGGTTGTTCCTGTCTTTATAAACAACTTTCTGGGTTATAATCTCAGTTAACATTTCATTTGATTTTCCATTTAATTCTCATCTCATCTTCACAATTTATAAAATATAAAAACAATTTTTATTTAGAATTTGTGTTGAATTGTATCAAAATTCATAATTATAAAACAAAAATTCAGTGGACTCAGTCAAAACATAAAAAAAGTATTCTTATGTTTATAAATGAGCCTGTTATATTATGAAAAAGAGTTAAGCTAGCTAAAATTAATATAGTTTTTGCTTTCGTCATAAAAAAAAATGTTTCTCAAGGACATTTTCTAAAAAATTGAATGAGTGGGCTGTTTTATTATTTACATTATTATTTACATTACTTTACTTTATTAATAAGCGGCTCAAAGAAAGGTTCTTATTTGAGGTTCTTTATCTACCCAAGTCTAATTACATATTTCAGAGGTAAATTTGAGATTCATTTCTGACTAATAGTTATCCCAAAAGAACACAACTGAACTTTCTAAACTTTGAATTTTATTATTTTGGACGGTATGGCAAAACCAACCTGTACGACGCACAGTCTGTCATATTCTGTAGATACTAGATACCCTCAGAGCACAAATCTGATGTTATACATTCTATTTTCACCTGGCAATACACTTGAAAATATTCCTTAAAAAGAGTCTAGTTTGGCACTTATACCCTTCAGAATTATCTTACTCTTCAAAATTGAAAACGTAAAACACTCTATATATGGTTTAAATTGAATCTATTAGTTTGCAGATGATATATTTTTTTATAAATGAAGATAGAAAAATTGTTTGCCTACACTGGGATTCGAAACCCGGGTATACATGTATATGTCAGTTTTGTTGTGCATGTAAATATCCCCTGAGAGTTATGTCCCTTGAGTGTTTATTTGTCAACTTTGTCACCAGTTCAAAATCTATTCTTTTTATACCCTATAAAAACAAGAATTATGCATTTGTTCAACCGTATTCAGCCAAAACACAATACAGATCACCCTTTCACTCATCTTTGCGACTGATCAAAATTTGGAAAATTGACATGGATAAGATACTAAATCCCCCAGCATCTTTGGAAAACACTTTGGACTTAGATTTTGGATGAAATCTGGTAACATGTGAAGACTGATCTTAGACTTTGAATTACGTACAAAAGACTGAAAATCCTCCAAAATCAGATAACTAAGCATTACTGACAGAGAGCATTTCCACATTAGTACCCAATAGGTCATCTTTTGATTTGAGGTTTTCTGAGAGTCTATCTGTGTTATGTGTAAGTGCCAAGACAAGCCAGCCTAGTATGATAAACACACCTCGTACCGTATTCAAACTTCTCCATACATTAAGCTCACTCTGTGATACCTACAATAAACAGGACAAAATAAGGGAATAAGTTTATACATTCCAACAATGGTACATGTACCCAATAATTTTTCTGCAATATTATATAAAATTAATCAATATGCTGAGTAGAAGTTTACATCTCGAGTCCCGTATACCTGTCAGTTATGTAAACAGTATTTAACAAGACTGTCTGTACTGTACAGGTAAAGATTCTTGCTCGATATATTGGCCTCTGGCAAGGATAACAGCATTGGATTCAACATATATTTGGTGTTTCAATTTTGGCGTTTAATGTTTAAACAACTGAACAGCATAACTTTACTATAGGTTAATCTAGTATTATCTTAACATGAGATTGCTGGTTTAATCGCCCTGTACATTCTATGTGTATTGAAGTTTCTCATAATCCACAAGTCGGTCATGTCAAATGGTAAGGAGAATTAATTAATCGCAGCCTACATCTGTGTGAATCAAATATCTGTTTATCGTAAAATATTTCTATTTTCGTTTCCTTTACCATTTGGTGTGTGTTTTTGTACGTATTGTGTGCCAGATGCCGATGGTCTGCATTTACTTTTTTATTCAGGCTGTAGGATGTTGATTAATGACTGAAAGAAAGTCAGGTATGCTATCATTAAATTCTATAAGATATCCTTACTTTTTATACGTGGCGAAAAAACGTTTGTAGAAAAGCAAATAGATGATAATGTATTTATGAAGTCATTCTTGAATGTCATTCTACCCTGTTTGTGCACTATTAAACCGATGTTGTATGGAACTACATATTCCTTTACATATAAAAATTCCAGGGAACAACTAAATTTAACAAAGTACCAGCAAAACTGTCTCTGTGCATTAAGTAAGCTGGATCCACCAACACTATAAAATTGCACCTGTTCCACTTTATTAGGATCATCTTGGTAAGGCCCGTTTCAGTAGAGGAGTGTACCGTCATAGATTCAATCTCTCAAATAATAACGATTAACTATTACAACATTATACTTTCGGGATTTCATAGAGCATGTCTTAGAGAAACAATTTCCGAATTTAACCATAGACTGCTTTATTAACCATACCCAAAGGCACAACATTGATCTCAGGGTTTATACCGGAATAATTAAACCAGGCATATTGACATTCTTCGGAAAATCAATTTCCCAAATGAGCGCTATAAGCATAACAATATTAGCCAAGCACTTTTAATGAACAGAGGTGAAAAGTCCATCTACATATTTATATACGATGAATAAAACGATATCATACTGACTTACATGCTCTTTAAACTTTCAATAAAAAGCCTTAAACTCTAAACAATGTTCAAATAATGGGAGGGGGTGATTACATTTTGGGCAAATATTTTTGTACGAGTTTAAACCCTTTAACCAGTACCGTGTTTCACCTTGTCCTTGTATTGATCTCTCCTCAACTACTGGATATATTTACCTATTGTTATTTGCAATAGCCAATAAATAACCTGATGATAGAGTATAGAGACTTCTCTCCATGCCTTTGTATAATACAAAATATACTAAGCAATATATGTCTGATTAGTTTTATCAAACCTCTCCATAACGTCATAACCGGATTGACATAAATTGCTCTGGTCTGAGAAGAACTTTCTGAATGGTTAACACAATTGTCAACAACCTCCTTTCTAATATTGGCTTCAGCTGTCAACTTGTAATCACTATTACCTATATTTATTCCAGCATTGACCTACTCTACTGGTTTACTCTTACTTAAATATTGACTCTAAGCTAATGAATGCTTTGTACCAGATATGTTACGCAATGCCAATCATTGCGTAACTTGTTAACGTGACCGTTACCATCTGTTTTTCATCGTGTTATGACAAAACTTTTCGAAGAAGACGTGTTAATTATTACTGACATATGCGGTGTTTATGTAATTTAGGATTAACACCAAGATGAGTAAAAACTCAGAGAACTTAGTACCGTTGAAATATTGAATAAAACCGTGAACTGTAGCAGTCAAATCATTTTTTGTCTAAAAGTTTTATTTATGTTCTGATTTCGTTTCGATATCTTCCTCAAATCGTTATATATTTTCCCCACGTCTTTGTATCCTTTAATGTCGCTACACTAGACGATTTTGTAGGTACAGGCTTCATTATATGCAGGGTGACATTTTGTAAAACAACCGTTTTAGTGATATTGTCAATATTTGTACCGTACTCGTTAATTAAGACCGCCAACTCTATAGAAACGCGTTTACCATGAGGACTTGCAAAGAGTTATGGGACAAGAAGTATGGAGGTTAGGTCAGATCCAATCCCCGTTTTAAAGGGAAAGTCAAGCAATTTGTCACCCAAACTTAGTACTTTCAACTTATATTTTGATACACATTTAACTTTCTCGCATTTGGATCCGAGAAAGTATAACCGTTAATTAATTAATTAAAACACAGGTAGTGACGTAATTGTTCGAAGCGAAGGTATGTGTGTGTGATTGCCGTAGGCCTACGTGACCATTCATGGATCGATGCGCCAGTGGCTTTTGTTACAAAGCGTAAAAACATCTTGAACATTTTTTTTTGTAGCGAACTGAGTAATTCTTGTACGAAATTTGCAATTCTTGTACATAATTATAAATCTTTATCGTCTTTTTTGTAAATCATGGATTAACAATGTAGGTCTTGATGTCAAAATCGGAAGTCTTGATTTTTTACCACTTTGGTGTGCCATACTTGGGACTACAACTACAGTGAAGCAACAAAAATCAGAGTTGAAAGAGATCACAATAGCCACGTATCAGTTTATATCCTGCTGGTTATTGACTATTTTAAGAACCCGTTGTTAATTGAAAACATGCGGACACATGTATGGCAATCTTATGTTATTTAAACGAGTTATAAAAATCATCCACGGCGCTGATAGCCTCGTATCCACAAGGAGACAGACACAAGGATGACCTATTTTCACTGCTTTTTAAATTAACTAATTAATGGCTTTGCTTTCAAAGTTGTAAATGAGTCACGGCTTAATGTCTGTCAAAATATAGGTTGAAGATAATAAGTTTGGGTCGAACATTGCTGAACCTTAAGTTCCCCCCTTTTAGTAATGGCCCTTTGGCTAAGGGCAGCATGTTCCGAGCACACTCATGCTGTCTTTACTTAGCACTGGAGGAACATTAATTTTCCAACAGAGCAAATCACTTCACATTTTATAGTTTGTGATACTGTTGCTATTTACTATTGGAGTACACTGCCGTCATATAAGTGAAATACTATTTAGTACGGTGTTAAACACCAGTCAATATATAAATCAATCAATCAATCAATTGTTAGTAATGTCGCAGACATAGGAACAAACAGAAGTCTAGTAACTAGAAGTATGCAACTCCTATATAGCTAGTGTCCACGGCATTGATGATTAGCAAATAATAATAGTGACGTCATATCCTTGTCTGTTTTCTCAGTGCGGAATGCTGGGTAATTCACATTGTGACATCAGCTAGCGCTGATTGGTAAAAAAGGCTGACAAATATAAAGGTCAGTTGTGAAAAGATACAAATTTGCATAATCGGGGAAATATAAAAAAACATATCGTGTGAAGGAAGTGATATTTTTGAACCCATTCCACGTATTTTCCATGTATTTTACCTAGATTCTAATGATATTTATTTTACAAAAGTATAATATTTATTAATACAGAACATTGACAAATAAACGACCAGTTGTGTTGGAGTCATAATAGATGAGCTTTACGGTGCGGCCTTTTAGGGTAACCGGCTGTCACAAATATCAATTTCCCATTGTTCATCAGTCAAAAATCTGTGCTCTACCGAATTCCGAATTGTGTGCTACGTCAAATCATACGTTATAAGAGGGTGCTTGGTCTACAATGCCGGGGACACGACCTAAATGGGAATTGCATACATCTAGTTAATAGACGTCTGGTACAAGCTAACAATTGTCGACGACATCTTTGATAATTTCAAATATAGACCGAAGCACGTGAAAACGAGTCTGCTCGTAGGTATTGAGCTGGTTTAATTACAACACCTGGCCAATTTACCAAGAGGTAAAATGTGTAGACCGTCAATTAAAATATAGTAGAGAAGAACGTTACTCGTGGGTATGTTTTAAAGCGAAATGTTCGATGTCCTATGTTTTATGCCATTCACAACTTCTAAATGAATGATGAGATATAACCAGTCCATTTGGACTTTATTCTCGCTATTTCCTGTATTGTCTACTGCTTTATTTTATATATACCGGTAATATACTATGGTGAATAAACACTAAAACTCAACTGGTGGGTTAAATAGTGATCTTAGGTCAGATTCACTCTCAATTTTAATTACCACCTTTTTAGCAATGTCGTATTTGCCTATATTAGTTGGTTCAGACGATTCTTATAGACGCCAAGTCTCATTTTATATTTCTTCATTTTCACTACAGATTGTTAGCGAAAGCCGAAAACTAAGGCAGCGAGTCTGCCCGCGGTTGCTGAAGTGGTTTAAGAACAACCCTGGCCTTATTAGCAGCAGATAAAATGAGTAGACTGTCAATTAATATAGAGTTAGGACGAACATAGACTATATCCGTTACTCATGGGTATGTTCAGCGAGAATATTTGATGAATTACATGTATAATTGTAGAATACAGTGAATTACCCGGTTTCTCTTGTGCACTTTGTAAAACAATTATAGCTGCTAATCGTGAATAAAACACACCACTGGAGGTATTTGGCAAAAACTCCTGACGCTCTACGAAGTATTTCTATGCTGGTACGGATTGACGGATGGATAAGTGGGTGCTAGTGTAGGATTCATCACTGATTCGTCACTGAATGTACACTCTGGCTTCTTTGTTCGATTAGGTCGGAATAACCTCTAACAAACTATTTTTAAATGGAAATATTCTGCCCTCTGTATTGAAAAATATACAGTACGGACTATACATTAATCAGTTGGCCTTCGTTTTGGACGACATGAATTTGCTACTGACACAAAATGTATATTATTACACTAAAGTCTACCATCAGCGGCTCGCCTGCAATTCGATCAAATGTTTCAATTGTTTCGAACAAAGCCGCCAGAGTGCAAGACAGTGACCCCCTTCGGTTTCGGCGTTCAAGTGACTTAAATCACTCTGAACCGTTCATTAGAATATCTCGGGCTAACGTTCTCCGGATTCTAATAAACTGGTCTGGAGCGCTTTATTTCAGTTGAAGGAACACCTCTATCAGAGGGTACCGTTACAAAATCTTACACTCTGGCTTCTCTGTTCGATGTGGGTCAGTAAATCCCATATCAACCTGTTTTTTTTCCTCAATAGTAAATAATGTATTGGAAAAGGTTAGTTAGTTACTAGCAGGTGATTGAGTTAGTTACTAAACGGTAACGAACTAAGTTACTAACCCGGTATGCATTCACTAACCTCACCTTATCTGCTACATTGGCGTTATGTATAGGTATAGGTATTACCTTAGGTAAGCCTCTAAAATCTAGAGGGTAAAATGATTTTAAAAAAATGGACATGTGACTTACCTTGAAATGTTTGGTACAACTAATTTCATAAATGTAACTCTCCTGCACGCAGTATCAATAAACAGACTGAGAGTGACATGATATGAACACATACAATACTGACTGTCCATGTATCAGTTAGTCTTCATTTTTGACGACATGAATTTACTACTGACGCAAAATGTAAAATGTTTAAAGCGGCCCATACACGATCAATGATATTGCACAATAGTATTGTGTGAACTGACATTGCGCAATTATATTGACCGTGTGTGGGTGATATTGAAGACTTGCGCAATCATATTGTGGAAGTCTCAGAATTTCAAAATCTAGTAGAAATTTTCAGACTTGCGCAATCATTTGATTGACGGTGTGTGGCATTGCTCAATTACATTGAGCAATATTCATTTGAAGCGACAACTTTCTACTTTAAACATGACCACTACCCAGGAGAAAAAATTCTTGTTGGAGTGTATAGAACTCTATCGGGAACATCCCGTACTCTGGAATATTAAGAGCAAAGATTACAGCAATCGGAGAATGAAAGAGGAGGCATATAGAGTACTTGTAACAAAATTCAAAGAGAAATATCCCACTTGGGAAAAAGATGATGTGAAGAAAAAACTCAATGCCCTTCGAACCAACTTCCGGAAGGAACTTAAGAAAGTAATGAATTCCAAAAAATCTGGTGCTGGTAGTGATGATGTGTATGAACCTACACTGTGGTATTATAATGCATTGTTATTCCTAACGGACCAAGAACAGCCAGCTTCATCGAGAAATTCCATAGAAACTGAAGAAAACGATGAACTTGAAGAACAAATCCAGGTATGTTTTCATCTTGATATTTAACTTTATAATAATTATTATATAATTACAGTTATCATGGTTATAGAGTTTTCTTTTCAATTCATTGACATTGGGCCGTATTCATAAATCGGGATCAAGTCGAGATCATTTACCGATCGCGCGATATTTTCGATCGGAGCCAATTTTTTATTGTAAATATGCCAAAGTTTGTGAGCTTTGTGCTTGACGGACAACCACATTTATTTGATCCGGACTCCAAAACTTACATATTTCATCATATGAAATTGATTATAAACCCTGCATAAATATTACAATCAACGCGGATCGATTACATACATTTACTGGTACTTTTCTGCTGAGAATCTGAGATCAACTGTCATAAAATTTGATCTCGACTAAATATTATGCATTCCACGAGTCTATCAAGCAAACCTTGGTGTATTTACAATTAAAAATTGGCCCCGATCGAGCTTGGTCACAATTCATGAATACGGACCATTATATGGTGGAGTTCACTGTTTTTTCATTACTATGGTTACACATACAACAGTGTAGCAATGTTTGTTATTCCTCTGATTCCTCTTTTATTTCAACCATGTGCAGCGTTCTTTTTGCCACGGGACTGCTCCTTTGCTATTGAAGTATTCCTTGTATAAATCACGGTAGTATTTTGCTTGTCCCGACGCATTCCGCCCATAGGTTGCCCGCAAACCTTCTAGGTTTCTCTGACGTTCACGCCATGATCCTTGGTGTACGACTCCATTATCATCTTCCCAATCAACTGTCCCGCTGGTGATGTATGAACCAGATTTTGTTCTTAAATAGTTATGAAGATAGCAACATGCCAATGTAATTATTTGAGCTTTCTCAGGGATAAGTTTGATGGCTCGCTCAAACACCCCAAATCTGGACGCCAGAATTCCAAAAACATTTTCCACTATACGCCGCGCT
The DNA here is from genome assembly GCA_031471745.1 of Cryptochiton stelleri. NCBI lineage: Eukaryota > Metazoa > Mollusca > Polyplacophora > Chitonida > Mopaliidae > Cryptochiton > Cryptochiton stelleri. The sequence continues at coordinate 1,813 of JAUELC010173908.1, read as the reverse complement.
CTGCTTATACGGTAATTGTAAATGCATTGGTCAAAATCAAGTTTACCAGCACCTTCCCCGCCGTAAGGCTTCATCAAATTTTCTCCCAAGGCGAAGGCGTCATCACCGAGAAATACGTATGGCAGACATGCCTCATCGTTATCATGTAGCTTCTCCGGTGCTGGTATACAGAGTTTGTTTTCCTCCATCATGCGACCAAATGTACTATATGAAATAACTCCACCATCGGAAACGCGACCGTTGATGCCTGCGTCCACCATCAAAAACTCATAACTAGCATTTACCACTGCCAATAATACAATGCTGAAAAAGCCTTTGTAGTTATAATAGAATGATCCAGAACCTGGGGGCTTTTTTATGGACACATGTTTGCCGTCAATCGCTCCAATGGCATGGGGAAAGTTCCATTTACAGCGGAATTTATCAGCCTCTACCTTCCACTCATCTTCCGTCTTCGGCATCTGAAATATAGAATTTTATTGTCATTTCAGGTTGAGACAGAAGATATCGCACAACATGAACCATCAACCACACCTGGGCCTGTCCCCTCCAAAAACACACCGAAATCTCGACAAAAGGACGCGCGAAAGAGTAAGCTGTCACCAGAACAGGAACTAATGGATTTGGCATGTAAACGACTTCGTGAGCCCGATGATGTTAATCTTGCCTTGGCAAAGACATGGGCCAACGAACTATCGAAAATGACACCGAATCAGCAATTATTAGCAAAAAAGGCTATTAATGATATTTTATTTGAAGGCCAAATGGGTACTCTACGAAGAGATAGCGTTACAATCAACCAAATGCAGCAGTTCATTTGCCGACCCGGTACCCAGTACAGCAGTTCATCTGAATCAAGTTACATTAACAACCGCCCTGATACGCCATACAGCACTGAATCTGCACCAACATACAGTCGATCCTCGACCCCTTTGCCGCCTCCTGAGGAGTCATCTTGTGGACTCGCTGATTATTTCTCTTCTTTTGTACCGTGAATCAAACAGTATTTGAACAGTTTAAATTTGCAGTTGCTCCCCAAAATTGGTGCAGACTTAACGATTTTGTTTTGGTAATTCATTTCTGAACTTTGTGATGACACATGTATATTTCTACATTTCTTAAATCAATAATAATAATAAACCGAATTTAACTGAAATTGTGGTTTGTGCTTACCTTGATATATGGCCCAAGGCACGTGATGAGGGCCTCACAAGTCTCGATGACGATTTTTCCTATGGCCTGAGGTGATACAGCAGTGTTAAATTTCAAATCCTCGAAAGAATTCCCTGTAGCCAAATACCGTAGCGTAACCGAAAGTCGCTCACTAGGGGAAATCGGATCTCGCATAATTGTTTTTTGTTTTTCAATTAAAGGTGTTATCATATCCAGTAGTTCATCAAAACAATTTGCGTCCATTCTCAAGAAATTCCTGAAATCCTCCGGCTCATTGTGGCGCAATTCGAGTAATAATGATTGATTTCCGAACTTTCGTCCACGCTCTAGAAACCATTGTTTCGCCCACAACCTTCGTCTTCTCCGTTTTCTACGTCTAGAGGCAAATACCAACGCGATAGCGATTGTTGGATCCATAGTGGCCAAAGTTTACAGTAGAAATGATACAATTTTGCTCAATACAATTGTGTGATTTTATTGAATCGTGTGTGCCGACCAGAAAAAACCCTGAATTCAATTGTGCAATACTATTGTGCAATATCATAGATCGTGTATGGGCCGCTTTACCTTGATATATATTGCTCGGTCGAAAAGAAATTGTTCGGCATAGGTCTCGCGATGCCGAACAAGCCATGGAAGC
>JAUELC010173797.1:0-11041 GCA_031471745.1 Cryptochiton stelleri | reverse complement strand
AGTCTTTTGGACAGGTCCATCCAAAGAGTCCTACACAAGTATTTTTGGACAGATCCATCTAGACCCCTCTACCCGTGTTATGGCAAGACCATCCAAAGACCCCTCCACTAGTCTTTTGGACAGGTTCATCCAAAGATCCCTCCACCAGTAATTTAGACAATTCCATCCATAGACCCATCCACCAGTTTTTGGGACAGGTCCATCCAAAGATCCCTCCACCATTGTTTTGGACAAGTCCATCCAAATACTCCTCCACCAATCTTTTGGACAGGTCCATCCAAAGACCCATCCACCAGTATTTTGGAGAGGTCCATCCAAAGATCCCTCCACAAGTATTTTGGACAGGTCCATCCAAATACCCCTCTACCAGCCTTGTGGACAAGTCCATCCAAATACCCCTCTTTTAGTCTTTTGGACAAGTCCATTCAAAGATCCCTCTACCAGTATTTGAACAGGTCCATCCAAAGATCCCTCCACCAGTCTTTTGGACAGGTCCATTCAAAGACCCTCAACCAGTCGATTGGTCGGGTCCATTCAAAGACCCTCAGCCTGTCTGTTGGACAGTTTATCCATTGATGCCTCCGCCAATCTTTTGAACAGGTAAATTCATTTGACTAGTGACAATTAGGCAAATTATAATCTGGGATTGGTGAGGAATAAAAGGAAACGGACCGACAACTTCTGTCAAACAAGGATTTATGTAATAGATCATGGATGGTCATATCTCATATATTTTGGTGAATCCTTGACAAAAACACTAAATGTATTGGGATTTGATTTTCAAATTACATCAAAGTTATATAATGCAATCATTATAGTAAATAAATTTTTTGGGATTATAACCTTTCCGTTTTTACCTTTCCATGTACATATAATATTGTAACATGGTCTATATGTGTTCACCTTTCAGTCAATGTCTGGTGTACCAAAACATTGCACTAATACCTGTGGTATCCTTGACTACATTTATAAGGTTGTTTACATTTCTTGTTTTATGTTCGCAAACAAAGTAAGAGATGTGATCTAATACTAATTCTAATGAGAGTGTTGACTGGTTGTGTAGTAATCCCCTATCAGACTACTTATCATTAGAGAGGTGGGACCGTGCTGAACCTATTCTCAATATCTATCCAATAAAAGCTGTCTAACCGTTATATAAATACAGGTGATAAAATATGGTGTTTGATGTCGGGCTGGCCAGCTAATGTTACGTCTAGTATATTGATTTCTGGTATGGCTCTCGGATTAAGAGGCAAATCCTTTACCTTTGTACAGTTACAGTAAATATCCTATTCTTTTCATTTTTTTCTTCATTTTCTCAACTTTGTAAATCGAAAGTATCCAACATTACGGTTACCATCCAACATTACGGTTACCATCATTTGAATTGTTATGGAAGTTAAGCTACATTTCATATTAAACATGCGCTTCAGTTTGTTGATAGAAGTTTGTCAGCCAACTAAATATGCTATATATAATCTCAGATATCTGTCTGATAATTGTCCAAGAGAAGTCTTAATACTATATTTCTACGCACGGTATTGGGGGGTAACTTACAAAAGGGCATACAGGCTGTGGAATATTGTGTTGGACATGGGGCTGATCAGCTAATATTTATATCTAGTATTGATTCCTGGTATGGGTAATAAAAGCAAATCATTAAACATCGACCACTTTATACCTGACTCAGACTAACTGCATGATTTCAAGCGATGCCTTTATTTACTGATCACCTTAAACCCATTATAGAATGTAGGAAGTTTAACTTTGAACCTACACGCTTCTCATATTACAAGGTGCTCAAGCTTTTATGAGGATCATGAATTTCACCTTTCTGTACCTTTACCTCCATGGTTTGGAGTTTTTCACAATAGTTACATATAGATTGTGTCACTTTGTGTGGGGAATAAAATTGATTGAACCACCCCTGCAGATCTTTTCAATACATATGTTTTTAAAAATATACTTCAAAGGAGTTTTACTTGAAACCTATTTTGACTAAGTACAGTATGTTTATCATTTGATTAATTTAAGTATTAACACTGTTAATGAAAAATGTAGTAAGAAAAAATATACATGCATATACATGTATATGTTTCTTACTCAATAAACTTACCTTCCGACTAATGCACTTTTACGCAATTATTATTGCTATTCTGAAGAATTCAAACCTTAATCCTCCTCTGGGCCCTCACCGACTCACGTGATGGGAGCGCGCGGTCATGCGCAAATCCTATTATTTTTTTTAGCCTCAGACTTGAAGGATATAATTTTTGCTTTTGCTAAAATAAGAGAAGTATTCTTTATTAAGATGTATTTGTGTATTCGTTGTGGCGTATCTAAACCTAGTTGGGATCGTCACTCGGTAAGCCTGCCATGTCGTAGCCATGTTTTATGTACGACGGAGATCATATGCCAGGAATGTCTGTCCTGGTCAGTTGACGAGGTTTCAACATGTTACTTAGGCTATGCTGTCCGGCCTGGTGTTCAGGGTCACGATGACCTTCGTCCGTACATCTATAGGGAAGCCGTGTCTCGGCCTAGATCATCAGAGTTTCCGAGCACTAGCGCGGTCTGCTGTATCTTGGCCAGGCATTTTGGGGAATGGGAAATCGTATTGTGCCGATGTTTCTGTTTGTCCTACAGGCTTTGGATCGCTGTCGGTGAGTGATATCAGATCGGGCGGTTTAGGCCGTCTGTCCAGGACTGAGGGCAGCCGTGTCGCTTCCTGTCTATGAGTATTGTTGATGCGGAGTTTCCTGTGCCTGTTAGTTCAGGTTCTGATGTCATCAAGACGACAGCCGTTTCCTGCACTTCCGCTTCCGGTATCCAGTCGTCATCTGCAGACCCGGTCCCGGTGGTTATGCAACATGCGGACTTCCTGTGTCGTCGCCTGTTGTGTTAGGTAGTCAGGAAGTTGATCAACATCCGGTTGGGTTACGTGTTCCGGTTTCGTCTGGTCAACATGCGAGTTCCGGTCAGCTGATTGTTCCTGTTTTCCCGTATTTGCGGCCATCCGTTTCCTTTTCCTGCGACGCTAGGTGGTCAGGAGGATCAGCTTCCCCTGGATTTCCGTGTGCCGGTTTCCTCGCTTCAGTCTACCAGTCTACGCCAGTTGTTTGTTCCTCAGCTTCCGGCCTCTTCCAGAGTTGGCTCGGACGGGTTTCGGCTGCGACTTCCGGCATTTCCGGTCAACGCCATTTTAGACCTTACGTGTTGCCTTTCTTGGTAGGATGCCTGTTCGGTCTGTTCCGGTACCGGCTCCGACTTCCGGCACTTTCGGTCAGCGCCATCGAAGAGCTTCCGTGTTGCCGTCGACGTCACGGGGGTTGGGGTTACGCGTTCCGATCTCCTTCTTTCGGCATTCCCTTAGAGCTAGGCCCGCGGTTTCCGGTTCCGCCTCCCAGATTGGCGGTTCCAGCTAGCCCTTAGTTCCGGTTCGCGGGTTCCTGTCACTTCCGGTCTCTGTAGGGTGCCTTTTCCGGTGTCTTCATCGACTTCCGACATGGATTCCGGTACACTTCTCAAGCCTGTTCCGGAAGTAAGTCACCCCAGGCCGTCTAGTGTTCCTGTTACTGGCCCGGCCAAGGGTTCTCAATCTTTCTCTTCACTTCCGGTTCCTGGTTCGCTGTCTGCTGCTAGTGTTTGTCCTAGTTTAAGCACTTGTCAGTAGTCAATTTGATAGCTGAGTTTATTCGGTTTCCGGTTCCTTCCGCTACCAACTCACTCTATACCCAGGTATCGTCCTCTGTCCCCGTGTCAGGTTTCCGGTCTCACCCCGTCGTCCTTGTGGACTTATCGGCGTATAGCCTTTCCTCATCAGCCTGGGAGGTAGAGTTTGATTCGACGTCAGAGCTTCAGTGTAATGACTTGTTGGCTCATTTGCATCGTTTTTTTTCTTCCCCCAACTTGACACCGCCCCCTGAGATTAGATCTAGGCAGTTGTCTACGATGCAGGTTTTGACGCCGGAGGCTCGTCACCGTTCCTCTTTTCCACCGTCGGATACAGTTATTAGGCTTGTGGAGAGTGTGGATTTGGCGTTTGAAGGATAATTCGGTTGTTAGGAGAATCTAGTCTTCTGCCGTGCCCTTGTTCCGTTTTCCTCCTCCGGCAATTCGTTCAGGTTGGATCAACCAAAGTTCAGGTCCTACCAAGTTCATGGTTTGGCTTGGTTAAGCTAAGCAGCTTCACTGGACCCCGAGTTTGTGGACATGATCCCTGCTGGTAAGTGTCCGGCTAGACAGAATAGTTTGATGTCTGTTCGTCAGGAGTTGTCTAGAGGACGTCGTCAGGCAATCCGTTGCGATCTCGTCTCATATGGATTGGTTCTTGTTTCCCATCTTGCGTCATGCAAGATGGGTGACCAGGATGTCAAGGACCCAGCCGGGGTATCACTCTTTTCTGCTTTGTTTACGTCAGCAGCTAGGGCAAACTCACACATGATGGCGTCACCAGCTTACTTTGCTGCGTCTCTGGTTATCCAGCGCAGAAAGGATCTACTGGCTGATATGCCGATCTATGTTTCTGCCTGCAGGACTGCCGGATTCGTCACTGCCTACCTTTCCGGTGTCACTAGAAACTGGTCTCCCAGTAGGAGGAAGACTAGGTTTTCTTGGCTGAATTGGCGTCTGATCAGGGCGGAACCCTGGGTGGTCCAAACTCTACGCCACCGGCTACAGCTTGGACCTGGCTGTCGTTCCCCATCTGGTAATGAATCCTGAACGGTCTCGTATTCCAGTTGCTCCCGATCATTCTCGCCAGTTTATGTCGTCGGTACAAGTCTTGTTAGACAAAAGCGCTGTACGAGAACTTCCGGTATCAGATCAGTCTCTCGGGTTCTGCTCCCCAGCTTTCCTGGTCTTCAAGAAAGATTATCTGGAGAAACGCATGATCTTAAACTTGCGCGTTCTTAACGAGAAGTCCTTTCCAAACCGCCTCGCTTCCGGATATGTCGTCTGTACATGCCTTGTTAGACAAAGGGGCTGTACGAAAACTTCCGGTATTAGATCAGTATCTTGGGGTCTACTCCCCAGTTTTCCTGGTCTTCAAGGAACACTCTCTGGAGAAACGCATGTCCTAAACTTGCGCGTCTCAACGAGGTCCTGTACAAACCGTTTCACTTCCGGATGGAATCATTCAACACTATCCGTTCGGCAATGAGACAGGGCGAATGGACCACTTCGCTGGATTTGAGATGCTTACCTTCGGTCTGGCAACCTCACCTTGGGTATTCAACAGGATTTTCTCCCCAATAGCGGTTTTCATCCACAGCAGGGGTATCAGCTGGGCGCTTCAGTTCGCGTCTCTGTTGGGCCTCTTGACTTCTGTTCAGAACGTGACTTTACGTGGTCATCTACATCTCAGGCTCTTATAAGTTCTCCTATAATGCTCTTTGGTGTGTGCGTCATTTGAACCCTGAGTGGTGTTGACACCGAATGTCGAACTTCTCCTGAGTTGGTGGTTTCAACCAGGGAATGTTCTATAAGGACTTTCTTCACCGACGCATTCTTGGAAGGGTGGGGAGCTCACCTGCATTCCAAGTCAGTGAGCGAGACGTGGTCCTCCAACTTCAGTCATGACATACCAATGGGCTGGAGTTTGAGGTGGTCATCAGGGCGGTGAAAGCATTTTTACCTGAACTTTACACCTCCGGTCTGTTAGTAGTCACGGACAACACTACGGTGATGGCCTTCATAAACAGGCAGTGAGGGACAAGTTCTCCACAACTTCTGGAGTTAACGTGGACTCTTCGACCTATGCTGGTCAAACTACATACTCTGTCGGGCTCGCCATATTCCAGTTTGCCTCAATGTATTAGTTTGTTTGAATGGGGTTTTACGCCGTACTAAAGGGTATTTCACTTATATGACGGCGTGCCAGCCCAATGGGTGACGGAAACCACCCTCGACGCAACTGGCAAGAAACAATGACAAGATACAAGACAATCACAGGACATAACAGAACGCCACAACAGCTTCCTGTTGCCCCTTAGCTCTGAGAGCACGAGGGCAACACGAAGCTCCCACCAACCACCCGCCTGAACATATGAACATGACGTCTGAACATATGAACATGACGTCTACACATATAACCTTAACGTCTGAACATATGCACGTTTACATTTCCGGACTATCTTTCATATTAAATCCGGTATTATTTTAACTGAATAAATACATAAACATGCAGCAGTTCAAATTTATCTTCTAACAGGTACAAATTTATCCTCTAAAAGGTAAACATTTATAATTTAACTCAATATTTCCAACAACAGCCATTAGGGACCGCCTTCAGAAAGTGTCGTTTGTGTGAAGATTCAACATGTAAAAGCGACCCAGATTCTTGGTAAATAAAAAAACATATGCATATCTTGTTTTGTTTAACTCAATTTTAATTGAAGACTATCTCCATAAAAACACATACATGGAAATGGCTTCAAAAATGTTCCTTCCACAGAAGTGCAAATTCTATAAGTAACAATAACGATACTACATAAGTTAAAGAAACCAATTAAAACCAGCAAGCTTTAAGTGGAATTTGATAGCCATTAAGAAAACACATGCGAATATTTAAAAAAGATACACATCAACGGAACATTATACACTCAGAAATACATTAACGACATTCTACACTCAGAAATACATTATAACATAAAGTCACACAGGCGCCTAAAATTCGGCACTTTTTGCGCCATTACAGAATCACATGATATGTTTCTCGTGAAGTAAAAGTTAGAGGCTTACCGTTCCCCCACCCACTGTGTAAGTGAAGTGAAATTAAAACAATAACCAAAAAATGAAAAATCAAAATTCTGCCAGAATATTTATACGAGAATGTGTCGATCAACTTTCAACTAATCTGGGTCACGCGATGTTATACAGACGTAACATCATTCCCAATGGTTATTGGCCCCGCCCATTGACGATTTAAAATGTTGAGTCGTCACAACCAATGTGTGTCAGCGGCGTATATCAAATATATTATACATGCAATATTTTAACAATACACCATCCTCTTTACGTTGAATTCGAATTATTACCAGATTTCTCCAGTCCCGTATAACTACGCTATTTATCCATCGATTAGCTTTCATTTTACCGGTGAAGTTATTCTTTTTTTTTTAACAAATTTTAATACTTAGTTAGATCGTGGTTATCCGAATTTATCGATAAAATATAATTTTGGATGCCCATGTGACTTTAATATATTCATATTAATAAAAATAACATTTAATTTGAATTTTCTTTGAAATTTGTTTTCTCCTTCAATTGTACAATAACCATAAAAAATAATGCTAACCAAAGAGTTCCTAAAATGGTTCATATTAATAGAGCATCGGTACAATTTTCAACCAAACATATTTCATAAACAATATGTTTGGTTGAAAATTGTACCGATGCTCTATTAATATGAACCATTTTAGGAACTCTTTGGAACACATATTGATTTGTATTTCAATCAATATATATTTTACCAATCTTTTATACTAAACTTTTAACCAAACATATTTCATACTCAATGCCTTTGTATTAAAATACATATACCAATTTCCTTCTAAACTAAACGTTCAACCATACAGGTTTTATAATCCATGCATTTGTATTAAATCACATATACCAATTTCCTTCTGAACTAAACTTCAATGATATATGTTTTATAATCCATGACGTTGTATTTATATATATATTACCAATCATATTTTGCGGCAACTGCAAAATAATATATTTATGCTTTCTAGTTTTTTAATATGGCATGTTTCAAGACCAAGTTTTAGAATGCATGCAATAGAACTTATGTCACGACTAATGCTAAACTTAACCCAAAACTAGCCCAGCATAAAATATTACATCCTCCGGGGACAAAGGCTTGTCCTCTCCTTGTCATGCTTGGACCATATTTCTGGTCAAACGAGGAGGACATATCACTCCTAGTTCGAATTATCGACAAGATTAGGTCGAGACAAGGTCGCACCTGGCCAGGGTGCCATATATCCCTTTACACATAGCCCTCACAGTGAAACACTTTAATGTAACTTAGTAAGGCAGACATTTAATATGACAGCTCTTACAGACAATCAAGAAAAAGCATAATCAGAACCATATACATTGTTTTACAATTGGTTCATGTATTTGATTGGCATATTCGTTTTCGCTATTTCACTTTGACCTTTGGCTGACCGCTGATAGGCAGTACGCGTGGCAAGGGTGATTACAATGTTTTTGGTGATATCAGCCTTGCCCCGGGAAGACGAAAATGTTACTAAATTACAGCCATTTATAACATTTAAACATTATCATTTATTGACACATGGCTATGCGCGCACCGTCTCATGGCAATGCGTGCACACACCATGGCTACGCGCGCACACACAATGGCATTTTTATGTTTCGAGGTGTTGTTTTGCCCGAATTTTTTCCTCAGGACATATTCTTGTTGAAATGTCGTTTTTCCAGGATTTTTTCTCACTGCATGAGTGTATGCGATGTGATGGGAGGGGAGGTACAAAACAAGCACATACCCTATAAATAATGCAATTTGACAGTGTGCAAATTTACACTACAAGTCACCACAAAGTATCGGCTTCGTGTAGCCCTTTGCTCAAAGAGGACCAGCGCACAGGAAGCTCCCACCAAACGACGGCATCGTTGATAAGATAGTTGAAGAACCGACCCTTCCCTGAAAAGTAAGCATTCCAGTTTCGATTTTAAAATGAGTGTAGACATACTTTGTCCTTGATTCTTTTTCTATATTTACACTTTACTTTAGACTTACACTATATCTTAGGAGTCAACACTACATTTTACGGCTTATAATATACTTTAGGCCTTTCATTACATTTGAGGGTTTACACTATATGTTATAGCTCTATATTTTACACTATATTTAAGAACTCAAAACTATATTTTTAGGCTCTATATATGACGCTATATTTTTGGGTCTACACTATTTTTTAGTGTTCTACACTATATTTTAGCGTTTACAATATATTTTAGTGCTCTATATTTAGGCCCCTAGATTATGTTTTAGTGTTCTACACTATATTTTAGGGCTCTACACTGTATTTTTTAGCGTTTACACTATATTTTAGGGATTACACCATATTTTAGGATATACTCCTCATAAAGGCTACTTGGCGAGGAAGCACGCTATCGTATTCCCGAAGCAACTCCACAGCCTTGACAATGGCGTCTTCTGCGTCCTTAGCAACGCGGACAATTTCTAATCCTGCCGTCCAGGACTTTCGAAAATTACTAATCTTTTTAATTTTATTATCAATAATGACATGTGGAATGTTGAGTAGGACTGCTAAGATATGTCCATGGAGACGGTCAGTGATTAAGACACGCCCCCTTTGAATAAACATAAATCCTGTCGTGGTAAACAAGAACGTGTTTTCCATTACGTTTTTGCCGATAGGCGTTTTAAAAATCCACCAATCCGAAACCATCACGGTAAGATTTGCGGGAAATGCAGGTAATTTGTATTTCGTGGATTCACCATCAGATCTCCGAAGCCAGATGATGTCGTAAATTGGTGGCATGAACCTCTTGACAGGCCCTATGGACAGAGCAGCGTCAGGAGCTAAGTAGGTTTTAGGTTTTGGAAAATGGGTCCTGACAAATTCCAGAGATACTCGGTCTCTTAGCATTATGGTCAGATCTTTATGACTGGAATACATTCTCGTTGATAGGTTCAAATGCTTATCATTGTGGAACCACGTGCTTTGTGGAAAAATCACCACTTTATGATTAGGAAAGTTTTGTAATACTTTAAATCGTAAAAGGTCATTGTTTGGATAGCCTCCCATGTTCCCACCACCGCTACACATAATAACCAAGTCCTCAATGCGATACTGTGCACTGAGCTTCTTGGCTAATGCTATCGCTTTGGTCGTACAGTTCCAAATATGACAGTGGAATAACACATCAATGTTCATATCTCTTAAAGTAACCAGCTCACCCATATTAATAGCAGGGTCACCTTTGTTTTCAAAATTCGCCATGTCAAAGAGAAACGCGTACTTGTAGGAACCAAATAAATCTGAAGTTAATGACAAAGTGACTCTTTTCACCTCAAGAAGGACTTCTCGAGTTGTGGTCAATCTATGCGCCAGCATGTCCGTTTCGTTGGAATGATCAATTAATCGCCAAGATAAAAACTGTTGCATCTTGGGATCACTTAATATTTTAGAATCGTTTCCCGACGCTGGGATAACAGTTTCCTGACTATCGTATGCTAATAGGTCACGTGACTGCTGTATTATTGCATCCTTGTGCCAGCCATTTTGTTTTAGTGGAATCCAGCTCGTTACCATGGCAACACAAACCACAACTGTCAAAATCACTTTAAGTCGCTTCCGGTTATTCGCTGGTACATCTGTAAAATAAAAATAAAAACATAGATAGAAATTCAATAATAGGTAAGTACAAAAAAAAATTACTTTTAATGAAACGTAAATGAGACTGTTGCAAGATTTTTCCACCAAAATGCGCCAAAATAGAAACAGAAAAATCATTTAGACCATAAGGTTTGTTTGATTGGTGTTTTACAGCTTACAGTCACACTTTTGACGGCGCGCCAACCCAAAGGAAACCAGCATGCTGTCAATTACTGGAAACAAACGATCACAAGATACAGGAAAACACAAGGCCCAAAATATGGTACCGTGTACAAATAACACAAAGTGTGCATGTTTCCAGAGCTAGACACCACAACAAATCCACTTGCGTTTTTGCTTTTTAGAGTTGCAGAGCAAGCACATGCAGCTCCCACCCACCTCTCACTAAACACTGATAATTTCTTCTCTCTATTAGAATATTTATTTTTGGAGGGGTTTTTGTTTCCTGAAAATACTTTCAATGTAATAAACCCAGCTTTATATTAAAGGAATAGGCAGTTTAAATATAATGTCATATGAAAATGATAGACTATATCGTGTTGTTTCCAAAAGTGAAGTTCAAATTTTTTTGTAATTATTTGTTTTCCTATGAAAGCCACACAAAAATATAAATGTGTGGTGGGCTGTTAATGCCACTTGGGACC
>JAUELC010173577.1:0-11042 GCA_031471745.1 Cryptochiton stelleri | reverse complement strand
CATACATAATAACGCACAAGCCAGGGATCATCAAGTACAATGCGCACTGTTCTGCTCCCTCTCCACTACTATCGCACAGGTTGTTTTAGTCTGAGGTTTGAATTGTTTTTAAGTGTGAAGTTTTCACATAATTCGTCAGTACAATGAAGTTCTAAAGATTAAAGTTTTCAGATTTTCTCGGTTGAGTCATTTGGTTATAGACATTTGTTAAGTTAGTTTTAACAGTATATAAGTGTTGTAAAGTTTTAGAATAATTGGCAAAGCAGCAAGAGAATGATAAGCATTGACATAAAGTCCAATGTCATTTCAATCAGGTCTACCCCGATATCTGTACCAGATCACCCCAAGATCGGGGCACATTGGGACATTTTGCCAGCTGATTAAAGATTGTTTGGGAAAGACAGTCTTTAATCTATAACTGAATAAAGTTCAATGTTCATGGAAAATAAAAAAAAATGTAATTTGGTTTGTCAGTGACAAATATGGGCTTGTGAAAGATAAAACAAAACAGAAAAGTGTCCCAAACATCCCCAGTGTCCCCTATCATTCTAAACGATATTCGGGAATCTTATGCGAGACTGCACAACTGAGGTATGTACGCGTTTCTCTCAAGCTGGCTGTATAGTTTATAATTCCGAAAACAGATTAGATTCTGACATATCAGTGATACACCTGAAGCTACGCAAGATTATCAACGAGTAAAATTGCGTAATAAGCATAGAATGACTTTTTACGTACGGCGTTTAAAGCCAAATAACGAAACAAAGCATTAATTGTGTAAACCAGAACTAGTCATGTCACATTAAGAATTTATTATCATCTCCTAATTCAAATTCTAACAAAGGTTTGTCGTCTCTACAAAGCCCGAGAAAGGCGATTTTTTTTTACGTGTCTGCTAATGTCGCAATTGCCGGCTAATGTCGCAAAATCCAAGATTATGCCGGGGAGACTGTATATATTTGTGGGACATGGCCATATGACAGCATAGTCCCCCTTAATGTCATAAACATAAATTTTGAAATATACGTATACACCCACCGTAATTTGAGTAGGTGTATGTAGTAGACAGGTGATTTTTTTCTTATTTTCTTATTCTACTTTCCCCGAAATCAAAGAAATAAAAATTAGAAGCATTTCCTTAAGTTACGCCAAGTTGATTAGGTCAAGTAAAAATTTGTAAATAGCGAAAAATAAATAAAAGTAAAATACACCAAAAACAAATCGATTTGAATATTTACGTGAGGGTGTTTCAACAGAAGGTTATCACGCTTTTATCGAAGTTTTCAGTTCCAGGACATTCTAGCAGTGTATTTTTATATGGGTGTATCTTCGTTACTAGTTACATTTTATTCACTTCATTTTATCTCCTATAAAATAACAGTGGTTACCACTGGGCGTCCCTAGAATTGTGTTCACACCGACAATATTAAATACCAAACTCGGATTTAAAATCCACGTCTATACCTGTTACAAATATTCACCTTCTTACATTCGATACTTACACATGTAATCATGGAAATAGACGACGATAACGTTACATTTGAGAGAAAAAAAAAAAAACAACCGGGGCTAACATTATCTTCGGAATTGGTTTGCTGACATGTTTAGCAGTGGGTACAGTGGTGGATATGATTCTTTACCACAACACCGACCCACCAACCGAAGACCCACCACCCACCCGTACCGCCCGAACCGACTCAAGCCGTGCCCACGGCACCGTCAGCTGTCATTTCAAAACCACCGTTGAAGAAGCCGATTATCAGTAAAGAATATTATAGAATATAATACTTTATTTCATACAAACAATTGTGTCAGACAATACAAAAAGTGTGATATAAGACAGCACCTGATTCCCTCTCAGCTCCATGCGAAACGAAACCACCGTATCGCTTTTCTTTACCAGAGATTTTGTGGATTGGTCCTATTGTATATTAAGCTGTTATACTTAACCTAGAATTAAGGAGATACTTTCTGTGTTTCTCTTAAATGAATGTAAACAATTGAAGACCACAAGGGGAAAACCAGAGATGTCAGGATAAGTCAATTTTGAAGAAAGTGAAAAACAAAGTTTCAAGACTTTGGTGGACTGTTTAATAACTCTGATATAGATTTTCTTTCCAGTACAAGGAAGAATGTTAATTGGCCCTTCAAATTAAGCATGTATCATTTGCAAAGCCTCTGTATTATTGAATTTGAGAGCAAAGAACGAAACAATGTTGCAAACTGACATCACTGGTTATTCCCTTGTTTAATAATTGTCATGCAATTTTAACCCAGGATGTCTAGCAAATTCATGCTTTTTAGTTATTAGCATACATTACATGACTTTGGTGATCACACATTATTTTTTCAACAATAAAAGTTCATTGTTTTTTGTTAGATATGGTTTTAACGTCATACTCAAGGGTATTTCGCTTATATCAGGACGGATTCTCCACGTCTTACTCAGTACTACTTAATATGATGGAAAACCGGGAGAAAACCAAGGAAAAACCACCCTGTCACCTCATGTGACTCCCTAATATACCTAAGCAGGTCCACTTAGCGGCGAGTACATCGAAGGAGGATTAGTAGTCAAATGCGCTAACCACTAAGCCACAGCGTGGGTCCCATAATAGTCAGAATAAAGGTTTGACTAGGCAAGAACTACGATATGACCCACGGAGCCCATGCTATAACCAAATAGGCCATTGTAGTACTCAGAGTTTATGCTGTGAATGTTTTACAACCTTTTATAACTTAGTTTCTAAACTAAGAATATCATGGTGGAATATTATGGTGGAACAGTTAACATGAATGACACAGGAAGCCAATCTTATCAGAGTGAAAAATTAAGTTTTAATACTTTGCAGAACACAAAACCTATGATCAAAATAATAGATCTCCATATTTCAAACCAGCCATGAAAATCAAAATATCAGTCTTAAATTACTCCTCAGAAGTGGAGTACTCATCAGATTCTGTATTATCAGCATTCCCTACTTGTGGTAGGTTATCGTAAAACTGTTGTGCTTCAGTGCTACAGAAGCGTTTGAGTACCACCAAGTCATTGAATTTGGCGTTTGTTATTGGTAACCTGTCATTATAAAGTGGGGCTAGAGCGACTATGTTGGTGGTTTTTCTACCCACTTGTTTGGAGATCACAGCAGTTTCGAAGGGGCCATTCCAACTTTCTCTGTACTGCATAAGCTTTGTATGTTGCGCGGAGAAGACAATTTCTCTGAGCGGGCGTGTGGGTACTGGGCAGCTCACTCGGTATTGTGGTTTTAAGAAATCAGTCATATTCAGGAATGTGTTGCCCTCCATTTCAATGACATTAAAGGGTGATGGGTTTTTTCGCGCTGATCGAAAAATTTCAAACCAGCCTGCAGGTGTTTCCACTAGAGCTTTCTGATTTATGCATACCATATCCCGGTCACACTCCATGTAACTGTGCCCTCTTACAGGAAAATAAATTTTAATCTGCTCAAACCTCTTCTTGTGGCATACCATGTAATGTAGAAATCTCAACATTGTCCAGTTTTTGTTCTGCCCGGCACATCCATCGCAGAAAAGCTCCAGTTGTGTGACCTCGGCTGGAATGAGATTCATGAAGTAATGATACAGCATGGATGTCACGTCATCGGATCCTTTGCGACCAACAGTTTCATCATAGCAATACAAGTAAACACTGTCGTTACCCAGGTTATGAATGTTGAAAGAGTACAATGACAGTTGACGTCGATAATATGCATCATTTGTGGTGATATTAGGGCAGCTGAGGTTTTTTTGGAAGTCGAAAGCAATAGCAACGAGTGTTTCGGAACACTGTGCAGCCTGGCGTGCTTTTGATTTCCTATCATAAAAAACTTGTCCCTTTCTGACATGGAGCTCCTTCTCTGTAGCAAATGTTGCCATCTCTTCAACTGTATTGCTGTCCGACTGCAGTTTTATTCTGAACTCATCACATGTGGAACATGTATCTTTTCGTGGCCATCCAAAAGAAATGTTAAACTTTTCAGTAAATATTTTCCTGTGAAGATAAAAGAAAATAAGAGAATTAGATAACGAAGACTGTTTTGTTGTGTGCTTTCATAATTTCATTGCTTGGTATTTCACGCACTACTCAAAATTATTTCACTCATCAGACATTGGGCTCTCTGGACGACAGTACACTTGTACTAATTGTCCAATTAAGAAATACATTTTAAGATATGACACAGGAAACTCCCATTATCTTTCCCAGGAAATGTCCAGTCTCTAATGTAATGTATTAAATATAATAAGTTTACTGACACTCTCTCTGGAAAAAATTCCGGTCAGAAAAATCTGTACCCGGGCGAAAATCGAACTGGGGACCTAGGGAAACCGTCCACTGCTCTACCAACTGAGCTATCAAGTTCAGCTGGGAACAGCTCGCTCGTTAGATCACAATATACTGCACACGACAACTGTCATGATAAAAATATAATTATATTGTTTATCATGACAGTTGTCGTGATATAATTAATAATTATATTGTTTATCATGACAGTTGTCGTGTGCAGTATATTGTGATCTAACCAGCGAGCTGTCCCCAGCTGAACTTGGTAGCTCAGTTGGTAGAGCAGTGGATGGTTTCCCTAGGTCACGAGTTCGATTCTCGCCCGGGTTTAGATTTTTCTGACCGGGATTTTTTTCCAGAGAGAGTGTCGGTAAACTAATATTTAACACATAAGTCCCTGAAGATGATTAGATTTAATGTAATGTTGCACGAAATTGCCTATTTCGAGTACCTGTAGCTTTCGCGTGAACACTTGTCCTCCGGGTACATCTCCAAGTACATCTCATGCATCTTACGCACATTCAAATCGTCTGAAAGATAGACTTTCCTTGTCTTATGTAGTGAGTAATGTGACTTTCTACCTTTAAATGACCGAATATGCTGTACAATCCGCTGTAACTGTTCCGTTGAGAAAGCATGCGGGCGGTTGGCATGCTTTCCTCGTTGATCGACAGGGGGAAGGCCTAACAACAAAAAGAAACAGAAACAATTAAACTACCATGCTAGGGCAATGAAGGTGGTGCTTAGACCTACAAACACTAAAATAAATCATTATAACAGTAAACAAAAACAAATCCAATGTTTGTGAAAGAATAACTTTTGATTTATTTGCTTGGTATTTTATGCTGTTACTCAAAATTATTTCACTTATATGACGGCGGAGTGTGCTGTATTAGGGGAGGAAACTGAGCAGAGCTCAGAGGAAGGCTGCCTACGATCCGCAGGTGGCTGGTGACGTCCCCACATAAACTGGATTCGAACTTGCAGCCTCATTGAGGAGTGGCTAGACAGTATGAGCACAGCGCCTTCTTTGATTAACCCACCGAGAACCTACATAACTAATAAACAATTCTGAAATACTGTGCGGTAATTTACCTGCAATGTTACACTATGCAATACATTATTTTTCCCATGTTAAGATACAGTGTTATGGCTACGGATATTTAAAAAGAGTAAAAACGCATCCATACACAGTTTTAAGACTATGTTAATAAAAGCTAAGCATTCACTCACCGGTTCTTGCAAGGGATGAGCGTATTCTTTCAACTCTGGAAGTTTTAATGCCAAAGATCGACGTAAAAGCATTTATGCAGATTTGCACTAACTCTGAATCCTCTTGTCCTTCTCTAACAATCCGAATTTTATACATGTAAGAATGGTCATGCAGTTTGGCATCATCTTCATTGTGTCGAGGTCTTCGTTGTTTAATACGGTTTACTGTAATGAAGGAAGCCAGCAAACTGTCCTGTTCATTTTTGCTACCGAGGTTGTTGAAATGATGTAACACTCGCTGTCTGTTTTCTGCCGATACCATGTCATAGCATTTCAGGCGTTTACACTCGCAAGGAGGACCAGTTGTATGGTTGGATAGCCGCATCTTTTTATTTATCTCCCACTTTCTCCCGTTATATTTGCGTTTTTTCGGCTTGTCAGTCACATCAGGTCTGTCTCCGCGATCCGCCATTTTTAACTAGCAACTGTATCACATGACCCGAGCTTAGCATTTGATTGGACCAAAGGGAGATAACCATGGCTAAAGTACTGACAACTCTGGTTTTCTCCTTGTTCAGCTATGACAACACTTGTTTTTTCATTGCACGGCTAAACTTTATACCATACAAAATATGTGACAGCCCTGGTTTTTCGGTAAAGTAATATTATGAGAGGAAACCTTATGTTGCCAACTATTGGCTGATGCAATAACCCTGAAATTGATAAAAAGTGACATCACCGGTTTTCCCCTTGTGGTCTTCAATTGTAATCAGACACAATTTACAGTGAACTTCCTGTATGTGTGAACCAACGCCTCGTGGGAAGAGGACAAATCTTCAGTTTTGACAAGAATCACAAGATTTCAATCTACACAAGTTTTTTAACACAGTAAGAAGAGAAAGCGAACCAAGCAATATTGTTAGATGTTCGGTGTACTGAGGTGTCGATTTAGACAGGTTTTACTGAATATTCCAAATCGCTTAATTCAAACTTACGTACCTGAGTACTTTCATTTTTGTTTTTAGTTTTAGCTTTATTAGTTACGGTGTAGCTGCGTGAAAGTCATGAACGCTATATACTCAATTGGTTCAAAAAAGAACCTACGCTACAACCGACAAGAGCAGACAAGAAGGCCTGTTGGTTGAGTAGTCCAGGTGCATGGCCGAATGGGGAATTGGCACCCAAATATGGAGGTCGTTGGTTCGATTCCCGTACAGGTCTCAGCCTGGGACATTTTCTGAACTACTAGTTGTTCTAACTAAGATAGTGTCCCCAATAATGAAAATAATGTATAAGCGACACGCGGGTAGTTGGGTGGGAGTTAGGTGGGAGTGCCCTGGTGCTCTCTCAGCTCTCACACGCGATTCTGATCTATTGCGGTTTCCTTCACCCATTCGGCTGGACCTCTGACATATGAGTAAAATAACCTTTAGTACAGGTAGACTACTCAAATTCTTTGAAAGAATTCAAATAAATATAAAGCATGTGCTAGGACATATGTAATACAAAATCTGCTCATTTTTTATATTTGTTTTATTGCATATAGTACTGCACACCAATAGAAGGTAATGGCGATATCTGATATGGTATCTTTTTCCACCGTCCACATAGATTATCTTCCATTTTCACAACATCCCCTTTCGAGTGCTGGAAAAAATAATATAACAAAAATATTTCTGCATTTAAAATTACCCAAATAAAAACATGTTTAACTTTTGTCGACATGCTTATAACCACTCGTCCCGCGCCGCGGCTCAGTGGATAGCGTGTCGGACTGCTGATCCTTCTTCGATGTACCGTAAGGGTTTTAGTCACCCAGTCGGTTTTCCACCGTATTTAGTAAGGCAGAGTAAGAAGTGGATACTCCGCCGTCATATAAGTGAAATACCATCGAGTACGACGTTAAACACAAATCAAACAAAACAAAAACAAACTTATACCACTCTTCGTTATATTCGTCCCAGGTATTGCTGAAACTTTGGAATATTGTAACAGCTAAATCGAATGCATTTTATGCGCTGCTAGTTCGAGGTATAAAAAAAGACAAAACAAAAAACAAACTAATAAACCAAATATAAAAACAATAAATATGGATTTTAAAACAAAAATATCGATTTATCTCTATTTATAATTAAATGTTTACTTACAGATAACACAAAGGTGGCCGGCCACAGTACCCACACGTTCACAGTCCTTCTCACCCTTCATGTCTGACAAGGGGATAGCGCAAACTGAATACCAGCCAAGAGGGCAGCTCTCAGCACCTATTGTGGAATAAACAACCTCATTTTGGTAAAATATAAATTGATCCTGCTTAAGAACACGATTGTTTATTTGTTTGTTTTTTAATGGGATTTTAAGACGAGCTGAAGATTATTTCACTCATGTGACGGCTTGCCAGCTTCACTGGCACCCGAGACACAAGAAAGGCACATGACTCAAAATATGGTGCAATAAGACCAAGTGCGCAAATTTCAATGCAAGGCAACATATCGGCTTCTTGTTGCCCCAAACTGCTCAGAGAGCACCAAAAGACAGACCCGCGTACTTATACCCTGAATAACCGGGTATAGGAGGATGGATGTTCTGAACACTGTCCATCGAATCGTTTCAGTATTTATGAAATGTTTTCCGCCAAAATCATTAAAGGGCATTTGCTATTAAATATTGACGTTCCCTGTTTATATAGGATTAAGTCGACCTCTCGGTTTATTGGCATCGGGGCTCTTTTTTTTGTGGGGGGGGGGGCTCTGGCGTGTGTTTTATTTGTACTGATGTGCACTATGTTCAATAAGGTTATATCAGTCAAATGGGAATCCAGACTTGACATAACTTGTAAAATGGCAATATTAAATACAAGACCAGTTACGCTTTAGCTCAAGGTGAACCGTCTGTTATGCGAGTTTAAGAGATCGAGGCGTTTGGGAAATTTCGACCAAATTTTCGACAGCTGCATGCTGGCGCAATGATTGTTTTGCAATTGCATGGATCTATGAGGAAAGGAGTACATTTTTAATAAAATACATGTACATAAATAGCCGCTGGTACAGGAGCGTAAATCAGCAGTTCTAGGACAGCTTACCTGATATGGAGACAGACACACCAGCTAAGGCCAACAAAACCATGTTAAAGGTAAGCATTCTGACAAATCCTGAAAGAAATTGCAACAGTTAGTCATTTACCTTTTTTCTCTGCTTGATTACATGTACTAAAGGTGTGACACAGACTTCCCCAAACCTCAAGTAATCCCACAAAACCGAATGCCGTATGATTAATTTATTTCAGAGTGTATAATGCTTCGTTACTGATCAATATTTGCGAAACACTTACAGCACAACAACATAAAACCCCGATCGGATTGGAAGAGGAATACATAAAAAAAACCATCAACATATCTTTCGGGATTAAATAATATACTCACCACTTTTGTTTCGACTGTTCACGAGGCGAAAGAGATGGCAACGTGTTCAACAAATGCTGATTTTCGACTTTTATACATTTTCAAAAGAATAAAAAAACTTGATCAAACTACAATCAATATCTACAAATAGCACCTTTCTGTGAATTGTAGGAAAAATTGACCTAAACATATTCTACCCTTTTTGTCAATTCTAAAGGTCGTATCACGATTGGTGGAGCTCTTCGCAAAGGAGGCACTAAATATCGAATCACGATTAGCTGAACTTTTCACAAAGGAGGTACATTTAGTCGTCATTCTAGGGAAAATGGCGGCGCTCCATCCACTGTGAGGAATAACATTCCAGAACAGCCGCCTATCACACGGGACGAGAACAGCTGACACAGCTTCACAATGGCTTGTCAACACGTATAAGAGGACAAAGGTAGCTTCACAATGAACAGTTTGTATTGTTCATTCCTGTTGTTGTGGCAGAGAGCCGGAGATAGGCCTATTTGAACGTATTGAACGTATTTTAGAAACAGTCCGTTTTGGCAAGCACCATTCACACGATCCGATTTGTCAATATGACTAATAGACAGAAACAAATGACGTCCTATTTATTTGAATCAAACTGTTCAATTGAACAAAACTCGCATGTTTTTTCACATGTTTCCATTCCGTCGAATTCGAAGAATCAAAACGTGGCTTTAGAACGCGGCTTCAGAGTGAGATAAACTTTATATTAGGCTAACAAATTTGTTCTCAGGCTACATGTAGTGTTGTTTGTTTTTTTGTTATTTGCCATTTGTTGTTTATCACAAGTATATTTTAGAGATACAAATGTATCAGTATTTTCGTTATTTCGGTATAACATTCTTCTGATTAGATGAAGATACTATAGTTCAGACAATTGTGTAGAATGAGACCCGTACGGGGATCATAGGCTGGTATTGAACTTCTATCTCTTAAGATCTTGCTGGACCCCCTGGGCTAAAAGTGGACGAAAAAAAGCGTGTAATTCAAATTAAAAGTTAAGTATTTAAACTATGTGATGGTGAACAAAATAATTCGAAATTCTGATTACAAATAGTAAAATTTGAGACTATATTTTAGTTTCACTGTGATCTTGTTAAATGGCAGGGTGTTAGGGATTAATAGGATTAACACGCGAGATGAGGCTCCTCACGGACCTCAACAATGCTGTAGTTCGTGTATTAACCGGAGTCAGTCATCAATCAAGTCAGCCTGGTAAATGTGTATTACACCTTAACTGTTGTTATTCAATAGATAGGTAACTTAGGTCACCGCGGGGTAACTCAGGTTTGCCAAGACGTCAGATGTAGACCGATTTTATTGTATAATATGCATTTAAATCTTATACATTTTAACAATTCACAATTAAACAGGTTTACACATATTACATCCAATTCTCGTCATAAAACTTAACCTGTGTGGGTGTATCGCGATATATTGAAATAAAGGTGCTATTTGTACACGCCATACTTAAATTGGCCGTTTCTGCCACTTCAAACTTTGACTGATTCTACAAAGAAACCGGTTTATTTCTCGAAAACTGTTAATCGTAGAAACTTCAAGTTTGTTGCATTTGAAAGAGCACAATGTGAACCAAAAACGGTGTCTCATATTTGCAAGTTCGCCCTAGATTTTCTTAAATGTGTTCCGAAAGATTTATTTTGTGATTTTATACGATTTCGTAAGGTTGGATAGTCCAAAAGTTCTACTGCGATCGTTCTAAGCAAAATTAAAAAAAATGAGCCACTGTTTTTCAGTTCAAGGTCTATTCTATTATAAAAACTAATTCATTTGCTGTTATGGTTATTGTACTTTGAGTAATAAACCACTTAAAACGCACTCTATTTTTTTCTGTTGATATGGAATTAATTTGCAATAATTCTAAAAATAATTATCAAATCTTCACTACATTCACATATTTATCATCGTGAGTATTCAAGGCTTTTACAAATATATATTTGAAAAATGCAGAGAGAAAAAAATTGCTTCGCCTCCACTGGGGTTCGAACCCGGGACATTTGGGTTACAGGCCCAACACTCTACCGACTGAGCTACGGAGGCTCACGATAGAATGCTTCCCAAATTCTAACCCAG
>JAUELC010173358.1:0-11044 GCA_031471745.1 Cryptochiton stelleri | reverse complement strand
TGAACAACAGTTAACGAGGTGACTATTTATGGAACAACAGTTCATGAGGTGAATAGTAATTGAACAATAATTAATGAGGTGTATTTTTTTAACAACAGTTGATGGGTGAATATTTATTGAACAACAGTTAATGGTGTGAGTATTTATTGAACAACAGTTACTGGGGTGAATAGTAATTGAACAACAATTAATGAGGTGTATTTATTGAACAACAGTTGATGGGGTGAATAGTTATTCAACAACAGTTAATGTTGTGAATATTTATGGAACAACAGTTAATGGGGTGAATATTTATGGAACACAAATTAATGAGGTGTATTTATTGAACAACAGTTAATTAGGGTGAATATTTATCGAACAACAATTAATGAGGTGTATTTATTGAACAACAGTTAATGGGGTGAATATTTATTTAACAACAGTCAATGGGGTGAATATTTATTGAACACAAATTAATAAGGGTGTATTTATTAAACAACAGTTAATGGGGTGAATATTTTGAACACAAATTAATGAGGTGTATTTATTGAACAGCAGTTAATGGGGTGAATATTTATTGAACAACAGTTAATGAGGTGAATATTTATCGAACAACAGTTAATGACGTGAGTATTTTTTTAACAACAGTAAATGAGGTAATTATGTATTGAACAACAGTTAATAAAGTGACCCTATACTAACAGTATTTTCGTTATTTGTGAATCACACTTTCTTAGTTAGTTAGAACATAAAAAAAATATATTTTACAGGCTAAGACCCGTCGAAACCACGATCTACAGGCACCAAATCGTTAGAAGTAAATGGCGACATCCTCAATGACAATTGAGTGATTCGCTGTGGGTCTCAGTCTGCTTTTTTTTTCCTGACCTTTTATCGGTTCTAGGTAAGATATTGTGAATCTAAAAAAAAAAAAGTTTGTTATGTCAGACTTTTTTTTTTAGCTTTTTCACATCTATTAAGTAAGTTGTTAAACGCAAATGAAAACAAACATGCCTAATTGCTTTGTCACGTGAAGTATTTTTATTGCAAGATTCCAATGGAGTGCAGACACGACTGCATACTGACAGAGTCGAAGGATTCTTATCTGAGAAGAGTGGATTTCGCGAGGTGTTCTCAATAACAGGAAATGTTTTATTGAGTTATCTAAAAATGGAATGTTTGAGATTAGTTACTTCTCTATCTAACCTAGGACGAGTACAGAGTATGTCTAATCCGGTGACGTCGTACTCTGAAGGTCATCAATTCTGACTCACCTCACACAACTACCCGATCATGGTATTGTAACAAACCAATCTATCTTTAACAACAATCACATGCTGGTGAATTGACCATTATTCAATTGTTATTCAAGAGTGACAAAAAAGCCGCGTGTAATATGTTCACACATCGTTCAATTACATATGAAACATAAAACATATGCTATGACACCAACCCATTACGTATTAAAGCATGGCGTGTATTGTGCCTGCTACTCAACCGTGCCATATCAACGTTTTGCTATTAAGTTATATATAGATGGCCAGTGACAATATATTGCGAACGACTTAAATGATCATGACAGATTTATAATACGATGCAAACGTGTTTGATAGAATGTTCTAATATCAATTTGAGATAAACGCATATTTACAGGATTTATTAAACATATATCGTTGGTCCACTTGGAAGACATTGGCCATTGGACTGTTAATAACTGGCACTAATACACTAAATCATTTATTGAACTTGAATGGTTCAACTTCAAAAAAATTAAAAAATATAGAGTTCAAATCATACAAATTAAAGTCAGTGAATGAACTATCGGGTTCTGTGACAAAGACAACTCTGTGCCATGTTAAAATTACAGGGAACAAAACTTTCAGGTTAAAAACATATAAGTGTCGAACTGTAGAGAGCCAATAGTCCACTGTGATATATTTCCTATTGGATTACCTATAATACAAGTCACAGAGTTCATAACCAAATAAGATATCGACAAAGGCACTCGGTCTAGCCAAACAAATGGTGTACGGAGTTAGTGCTTTACGAGTGGTATTAAGCAACCTAGTACAAACCCAAAACGAGCGCTCGACTCGGCTGTACATTAACGTAGTCGTCAGATTGTTACGCTTGTAAAATCCAAACACAATAAACGAATACGTTGTGAACAAGTCAACTGTCTATAGAATTCTAAAATAGTTTAATTTGAACAATCAACAACTGTAGTCCCCATTGTAGTTTTTCCAATGCGTTTTGTACAAGCAGAGATACCATTATCAAGGGTTTTTTTTGTTTTTTTTTCTGTCACGCAGCACGGGATTATCCATTTGACTAATATGAAGAAAGACGTAAATATTGGTCACTTGATTTGAAAATGGTGGCAGAATTGTAATCAAAACTCTCCAAATAATACATTCCATGAGTAGTAATACACACGAAAAGCGTTGTTCGTATTTGACTGACCCAGCTCCAACATGACTGTGAAGGAAGTAAAAGCAAATCGTGTAAACACTAATCAAAAAGCTTGTTTACAGTACAAATTAAATTCAAGATATTGGGCAGGTGGTTGAAGTGAGGTTACTGTCGGCTCGAAGCATTTCGGTGAGTGCTGAACAGCTGATCAATATACTAATGCCATTTAGGTTTTGATGATGTCTCAAAATAGTCAGTCGAGTGTTTGGTGAGAGCCTCTTGTACCCTGATTCTCAGTGAGCTAATCCGATTTGTGTTGTGGAGTCTTAGACTGTAAATTCCACATTCTGACTTATTGCATTATGTGTTACGTCCTGTGGTTGTCATATCTTGTCACATGTGATTTGTAAGGACTTCCTGTGCTGTGGGGATCTCTGAACTAAGGGTAAATACCAAGCCAATTTGTTGTGGTATCTGGCACTGTAAATTTGCTTACTTTGATTTACTCGCACTATGATTTACGCCATGTGCTTGTTTTATACCTTATTATTGTCTGTTGCAAGTGACATCGATGGTAGTTTCGTTCTCCCGTTGGGTTAACAACGTCATATGAATGAAATGACCTAATTACGAGGAAATTTCAAATACACTGTATCAATAAAAACAATGAATATAGATATGTCTTATTGGATTAGTGTATGCTGTGTTCTGTGTATACCCGACACATTCAAGTATCTGTGTTTTGGGTTTTTTTTTTTACTTTCATGATGAAACTGTTTGTAAATGGGGGAAGTAGAGGTGGCGAGGTAGGATTTTTATTTGGGTTTTTTTCGATATTGTTCCTGACTTTTCATCAACCACCGGTATTGTAAAGTCGTCATACAAATGAAATCCATTTTATTAAGACGTTTAACGCCATGTAAATACGAATAAATACATTAAACTGTTTGGCGTATGGTCGGTGGGAGCTTCCTTTGCCATGGTGCTCTCTGGGATAAGGGGCAACACGAAACCGACTTAGTTTGGTGTATATCGCTGTAAATTTGAACACTTTATCTTATTGCATCTTGGTGAGCTTACTGTTCTCTTCTTGTTTCTTGTCGTTGTTTGTTATCAATGACATCGAGAGTCGTCGAGATTGGTTTCCTTCAATAATAGGGGTACCACGCCGGCATATATAAGTGAAGTAGCCTTAACTACGGCGCAAAGTTTTAACCAAACACGTATTTAACTGTTTATCGATTTCAATGCTTATATCACTTCTAGTTTATATAATGCTATTGGATTTCCTTGAACATGGGGCAATCAGGTAAATTGAATATCATGTTCACATATGCATACATGGCGTAAGTGGAGCAAATATGTCACATTGAAATAGCTTAATAGTAAATATTCACAAGTCCATCAGTGTTAAGACTTAAAGCCACACGGTATTCTGATATTTTAATGAACATAACTTTTCCACAAATTATTACTGTCAACAAGACATACAATATTATACGGGAATGTGTGACAGCTGGTCAAAACATTACGTTCAATATATTCAATAGATTGAAAGGAATTTCAATCTGCAAAGCCAGTACAGTTGGCGAGCCAAAAACAGTTGATTCTTTTCTTCTCGAAATAGGTAAAATGCCAAAAGAAACTTTCTGGCTCCAAGCAGTTGAATTATTTGTTTGATTGGTTGGAAATCTCAGAACAAAATTTGTTCCTCGATTTAAAGTGTTACCAGCTGGAAGTTAGTACTCTACGAGTTGACATCGGGTTTTGTAGCAGTCAGTTTATCAGGAAACTAATTGAACCGCGGACTGTATGTTAGCGGATTTGATGAGTTCCGTTCGCCCGTCTGGTCGTAATCGATAGGCCGTGGACTTAACACTTTAACACAGAGATATGTTACAGCTTTGTACTCATCATAAGGAATAAGTTGAAGATCATAGATTGATTGACCACGTGTCAGTATGGTATTGCCGATTGGGATAACGAGCCGGGTGTCGATATTTCGTAATAATAATTCAGTGAGGCAGACTTTGCCGACACGAGCGTCGCCCAGTCCCAAGGTGAAACGGCCTTCATAAGAGTGAAATTAAATATGTACAACGTTAAATATATCACTGGATTATCACAGGTTCAGGTCCGTTGGAGTATCGAAGATCTGGAATGATTGATAACACAGTTATAACCATTCCACACCGTGTATATCGATGGGCAAGGCTCAACAAATCCTTACTGCCAATAAACCATGTACTGTTTATTATATGGGACATGGGATATCTAAGCAAAACAATACATTCAATATATCCCATAATTGAAATGAATTATCTGCGATTGAAAATCAGTTCAGTTGGGGAGCCAAATATCTTTTGTTCTCAAAAATGTATCAATTCCCGTGGAATATTTACAAGAACAACATATTTTCTTTTTATAATGCCATATCATATATTTTATTCCATATTTTACGTTAAATAGCTTTTTTTTTGTCTTTCCTCTGAGATTTATGTTGCCTCAAACATTTTATGGCGCATGGAACTGTAATCCTGCTCATTCTTTATTTTGGCGACAATTTTGTACGACCTTTCTGTCATGATTTTTGTTCACGATAGAATGTCAACCTAAAAGACTGTAAATCCCTTTCGACGTAAATAACTGACACATGTATTGAATTTAGAAACTGTAATAATGATCACGCCATGTGAGCGCCTCTGCAATACCACTGAATTTGGCATAATACCCTCACAACTCAATCGACTGAATGACATTGAAGCCGTGTATGGTCACAGTGATAAATATTCCTTTCGTTTTCTAAGAACCCGTTGGGTTTCTGGTGAATCCTCTAAAGGTAACTCCATATCTAACTCCATACATGTCAGGCTTTATTGAATATCACTGCAGGCAGTATTTCATACACCCAGATAGATGATTATTCTATTCCACTATCAGCAGTAAAGGTTACTTAAAATAGTGTACACAGTCCGTGACTAATACATATTTTTCGTGTCTCACAATATATGCTGGGGAATGATAGTGACCTAGTTTGTTGCCTGTTGCTGTAACAATTTGTTTTGATCCTGTCACCAAGTAACACCATACGTGTTTTGGACTGATACCGTTTGTTGTTGTTTTTTACATTTTGGGCGCGTGCCATTCCAGCATAGGATTGATTAACGTCGCTCGATATTGCTTGTGTTTTCTCCTCTATGAGACTGCGAATCTTGTTTTTGTTTTAGCCTGGTTGTCAATTTACTACAAACTGAAAAGGCTTACTACAAAAGTAACTTCAAATAATTGTCCCTGGTTACATTTGTATCACAGCTCCAGATACATAATTTTAATTAAATTTTGTGATGTATATAAATCCCTGTTTAACTGCTATATGTATATACAGAAAATCACACCGAACACCGAAAACAGCTAGTTAAATATCCCGCAGGCATTAACAATCAAATGTTATTTACCCTATACGAGATAATCTAACGTTTAAGTGTCACAAGAAACACATAAATCCGACACAGAATATCTTTATGTAGCAATAAATGTTTTCAATCACTCCAAAAGAACGCCATTTTCCAATTGAGCTTGTTTGGCGTCTACTTAATAAAAAAGATACACCAATATAGCAAGTAACAAACCATTTCAACGAAACGAGCTAAAATGTCCGAGATAAAGGATTTACAAGAAATGGTACATTTTATTCCATGAATGTGTGCAATTAATAGGCACAACAGTTGTTATCGAACTGTGAACACATCGCAATTTCCCAATCGATCAGACCCTACGCTGCTTAAACCAACTTCGATAAAGTATTTAGAGTACAGTTATCTAAAGAGCCGGAACTATTCTGTCCGATTAAGCAATGTTTGGGTATTCTTCGGAGTGTCATAACACTAATGCAAATTCCTCGTCTTGGGTCGGCGTGTTTGAGTATTATATGTGATCGGGGATTTCCAGTGGAGTTGAAATTGTTTCTCTTCTATGACGTCGTTTTCTAGCGATAAAATGTTGTCCATGTCGCTGAGGATCTGCCTCACTGGCTTATCAATACCAAAAACACCCAACATCCACCCTGTTTGATGAGTCAGCGCCTCTCTTTAGTTATAAATTGTACTCATTCTAATCGTTATTCTGCAATCTTATGTGAGACTTCACCTCTGGGTCATATGCTCGCAATTAAATTTCTCCCAAACTAACTGTATAGCCTCGAATCCTGAAAACAAGGCCAAATAAGAGAAAAATGGCGTATCGATACACACGAGAATATATTCGGACATCTCCGTCGTGAACCCGAAGATACCGGAAGTGAGCCACGATTAGAGATGTGCTATACGATTTGGTCGACGTTCTTCACAGCTCTAGATGAAGTGTATCACTTGGAATGTTTTTTTTGTGAAATCTGCAGCAATCTCTTAAACACAAAGTGCGTTAAAATTAACGGCATTGTGTTGATAAGGGTATTAAATAAAGGACGACTACAATTCGGAATATATTTAATTTAACAAACCTAATTGAGGGGTTGATTGATTAGTGTTAAACGCCTCGTTTAGAGGTCAACACTAAGTGAAGAAGATTATTTGCTGCACATAATACATACACTACAAAATGAATAGGTACACGCAATTTCACTTTTAGATCTGATATTAACACTGTCTTCCGCACTCTAATAAGAGTAAAAAAGTATCCAGTTATTGTCGTGAGATTATTTGTTATCTCCCCTCCTCTCTTTGATTTATGTTCGCGAAGTTAAAACTGCAAATGGCCAATCCGAGATTCAATCGGTTTATCCGTATCTCATATATATGTACATGGGATCAATACGTTCGATTTTAAAGCATATCTTAGCGCCATTTCCCAATGCATAAACTATTATGCAGGACGATATTGGACAACTAATGAAAACAAAACGTTTAATATATCAGAAATCTGAAGGGGGTTATCTCTTAATTCAGCGCAGATGGCGAACCATGTACCATTGATTGTTTTATTTGTCTTTTTTCTCAACATAGGTTAAATTTCCGTTAACCCATTTTTATTCCAAGATGACGATACGGACTATTTACCAGAGCGCCATATATTATCTGTGTTTTATCGTACAAGTTTACATAATACTTTATATTTTATAGCCATTTTGTGCATTTTGGGATAAAATGCACGGACCGGGTGGATGCTTGAAGTATCCTGTTGCCACAAGGCAACAAGTCACTTCTGAGAATGGCTTGATTCACCCACTATGGCCATTAACCTGGAGCACCGTTGAAGGAGTGAATAGCATGAAGTACGACGTAAAACACCAATCCAACAAACAAACGATGACACAAATTACAATTACCATGCACTGCTCTTGTTAAGCGCCGGTTAAAGTATAAATCGGCACCGACATCTCTTCCACAGTGTTTACCGTCCCAATTCACAATTTAGGGATTTAAATGTTCTGCTAAAATGACTGGACATAGTATTGGTCTCAAATACGTGTATATCTCCACAAGGGAGAATTATTGGAATCGAAAGGTTTATCTTTGCCATTCAAGTCTTCAGGAACCCAGACAACTTGGCTATTTTTACATTTTTGTCTGGAATGGCTTTTAAGCTCTCATGTTTCTATTGATTTTGAACTGATAAGGACGTTTGTTGAAAGGAACCCGTACAAGATAAATGCATAAATCGAGTAGAAAGGTTTTATAAGCCAATGAGTGCCATTTCGTCAATCAACCCTATTTCACAACTTACTGTTCATCTTTGTGTAGCTTATGTCCAGATCACGTGTAAAACATGCCACTATATAGGACTGGGAACAGTTATTATGTTGTTCCTTTCTGTTTTTCTAATAGTTGACTTAATGGCAATATGGTTTATTACTGCGATTGTTAACATGATAACTGGTTTTTATTTCAAGAAACATAGTTCGTACAAATATGTGTTAAGCTTTTAAGGGGTTGGATAGTGGTTCATATTGAACTGATGTTCCTCGTGCTAAAGGACAGAAGTAAACCCGATTTGTTTTGTGCTACACTGCTATGCCTGACTTGGCCGGAGACCCCCCTCCCCACCAATCGAACTTTTTTTATAGAGCAGATATTATTCCACCAGGATATCGTTGTTGATCCCCAAAAGTCTCAGTCGGTATGTTTGACATAACATGTTGGCTGTTCAGTTCTTGGTTACGTCTACATTTATAGATTATTTCGATAACTGTACCATTGATCAATTTATTCATAACCTTTTTTAACACAGGGTGTGTTCCGATGGAGTTGGCCTTCTTCCTCTAGCTTGGTTGTCAACTTATACTACAGAGAATGCATATTAAAACATTTTCTTCCGATTGACCTGCCTTGGTATGTTTGGATCACACTTGTGTGCATATACTTTCAGAGGAATTATGCGATTTATTTGAAGCCAAACATGAACTGTTGTATCTACAAAATAACACGGAACAACATAAATGTGTGGTATATCCAGTGGGGGGAAATAGAGAAAATGTAATTAACCAGATGTATCAATATGACGGAGGTGGACTCAACAGTAATCAACGACACTTATGCAGCCATAAAAAGGTTAAGTGTTCTGCTCTGTTGGGGAAAAATAATGTTCCTTCAGTGCCAAGTAAAGACAGCATGATTACGCTTCGAAACAGATGCCCTAAGGCAGAGGGCCGCCGTTACGATTTAAAAGTCTAATTTTTAAAAGTATTTTAATTTTATCCGAGATTATGCTTGAATTATTGTTATGGCATGGGTCCGATTTCACTAAGCGTTCTCATACTTGAGTCAAAATTTGTAAACGTACCTTGGTCGCCTACTGTTGAATTGAGACGTTTAATACTTCAGCAGTATCATCGTCATGTTGCTAGCTACTAATAAAACAAAGATATGTATCACATAAAACATATGTCTAAAATCAAGCATAATGGCGTTAGTTAGACACGGATATGAAATCGGCACCATTAGAATAATAATTTGAATATTGAAATTTAAATGTTTACGTTCATGACATTTTTTTTACTTTTAACACGTATTTGTCTTGCTTGCCTTGGTACATTTGCATTACGAACTGTGCGTATCATTTTAATGGGATTATACAATTTATTTGAATCCCTAAATTAGGTGTGATATAGATAAAATAGCACCATTAAATGTGTGGTATATCTAGTGAAACATACACTTGGGGATTATAAATCAAATGATGTTGACCCCATACGAGATAATGCCATGTTTACGTGTCTCAAGAAACACATAAATCAGAGAGCGAATATCTGCATGTAATAATAAACGCATCCAATCACACAACAAAAAGGCCACTTTTCAATTGAACTTGTTGGACGTCTAATAAATGAAAAGAGATACAACTATAAATGCTTAATAAGACATTTCAACGAAATGAACTGAAATTTCCAAGCTAAAGGATTTACAAGAACAGGCAAATTGTCTTCCACTAATGTGTGTAATTAATAGCCACAAATGTGGCTATACAAACTTTAAGGTGGTATATATATATTAACAAAGCGCAATGTTCCAATCGATCAGACTCGACGCTGTCGTAAGTCTTAAGAGCACGGTTAATTGCAGAGCCGGAGCAATTCAGTCTGATTAAGCAATGTTTGGGAATTCTTCGGAGTGTAACAACACGAACGAAAATTGCTCATCTTGCGTCAGCGCGTTTGAATATGAAATGTGATCGTTGATTTCCAGCGGAGTTAGAAATTGTTTCTCTCATATGACGGCGTCTTCTTGCGATAAGATTAAGTCCGTGTAGCTAAAGTGTCGTCTCACTGGAATATCAATACCGAAAACACCCAACACCCACCTGTTTGATGAGTCAGCGCCTCTCTTTAGTTATAAATTGTGCCCATTATACTCGGTATTCGGGAATCTTCTTCGAGATTTCACCTGTACACGCCATCTTGTTTCTCCCAAGTTGACTGTATAATTTCGACTTCTGAGAAAGCGGGGCAATCTAGAATTGCGCGTAGATACAGATGAGCATAGATTAGGACATTTCCGTCATGAAACCGTGAAAAGATATTTGAAGTGAGGCACGGTTAGAATTGTGCTATACGATTTGATCGACCGTTCTTACAGTTCTTGATGAAGTTCGTAACTTGGAAGTGTTTTTTTTATGAAATCGGCAGGAACCTCTTTACCATTATAAGTGCGTAAAAATGTACGACCTTATCTGAATAAAGGTATGAAATGGACCTTCTATTATTCGGAATGTATTTAATATCACAAATATAATTGATTGATTGGTGGTGTTTAACGCCACATTCCACAAAACTAATTGAAGACGATTATTTTCTACACAGATTACACACAATATAAAACGAATAGGTACACACAAATTAACTTTTAGACCTGACATTAACACTGTATTACACACTGTAATACGAGTGACAGGAGTGTCTCATTATTTCTGTGAGATTATTTGTTATCTCCCCTCCTCCTTTTGATTTATGTTCCCGAGGTTAAAACTGTAAATGCTCAATCCGAAATGCAGTCGGTTTGTCGGCATCTCGTGTCTGTACATGCCTTGTGGATAATATGTATCGAATATAAGGCGATCGCCCGCCATACTAGGGTTAGGAGGGGGAGGGGGTGGGATATACTTTGGGCCCCTTGAATTTGTCCATCCAAATGATTTGCTGTCTTTATTATCCTGGGGGGGG
>JAUELC010173247.1:0-11046 GCA_031471745.1 Cryptochiton stelleri | reverse complement strand
ATAACACATTTTTTCAATAATAATACTGTTTAATTTTGGTAGACATATATTCAATGTAATAGACATGTCATTATTAAAAAAATTATTGTTTTTGTTTTTGTTTTGTTGTCTGCGTTATTAATTTTTTTTACTATACCCCTTTGAAAGAATGGACTCGCATGGAAGAGAACAAAACATGACGTAAATTTTGCGTGTGAAAAAGGTGATCTATTGCTTCAGACAATGGTCTTTTGGAACAGTGGCAATTCGTTCCTTTTATGTAGTAACAAAAACGTGAAGGGTAATAGAATTTGAAGTATATTCATGCTGTCAGTTGTGAAGGAAAATTAATTTTCCAACAGAGTATTTATTTTTTTTTCATAAATGAAGGGGATTCGAGATACGAGATTCGAACCCAGGACCTATATAACACTTCACATTATGGTTGAGTTGCTGTTAACTAGTGGAAGTACACCGCCGTCATATAAGTGAAATACCCTTAAGCATGGCGTTAAACACCAATCCATCAATTGGTCAGACAAAACAGTTTACAACAACAAATTGTGCGAGTTACAAACAAGCATTTTTGGGGTCAACTTAAAAAACAATACTGTGCACCGTATACATGAAATATAAATGTAACATTTTCTTAACAATATATTTAAATTAAATTAAATTAATTAAATATGAACAGAGCATATCACTTCACAGTTTAACGGTTGTGTTAGTGTCATTATTTACTGTTGGTGTGCTCCACCATCATATAAGTGAATACTCTTTGAGTACTGCGTAAAACACCAATCAAACAAACAGACTTTTCAAATAAATGTTCCAATATAAATCAAACGAATTTCTATCTGAAGACTCAAGAAGGATTCATTACACACAGCCAATGTCATTGTTAATCACTAAATGTCACTTTATTATCCAATGATGGCGATACATGATACCGTAACTGTAGAACAATTTGGATTCAGTTCTCGAAAACCAATCTCTATGCCGCCTGTGGATCACCACATATGATTGAGTAGAATTAGGAGAATGCAAAGTTAATAAACTTTTTGAACAGTGTGTGAAATGACAGCCCTCAAGAGGCATCAACGTATTGAGTTTTTCAAATTTGAATAAGGATTCATGGAATTTATTGTTGTATTGTGTACAATGTTCTGTAAACAATTAAGTCTTTTGATAAAATCTGGCCATCACTTTGGTGATAGAATCTGGCTACTCTTTGGTGGTAGATTCTGGCCATCACTTTGGTGATATAATCTGGCCATCACTTTGGTGATTGATTCTGGCCATCACTTTGGTGATAGAATCAGGCCATCAATTCGGTGATAGAATGTGGCCATCACTTTGGTGATAGAATCTGGCCATCACTTTGGTAATAGAATCTGGCTACTCTTTGGTGATATATTCTGGCCATCAATTCGGTGATCGAATCTGGCCATCACTTTGGTGATAGATTCTGGTCCTCACTTTGGTGATTGATTCTGGCCATCACTTTGGTGTTCGAATCTGGTCATCACTTTGGTGATCGGATCTGGCCATCACTTTGGTGATAGAATGTGGCAATCACTTTGGTGATAGAATCTGGACATCACTTTGGTGATAGAATCTGACCATGAACTTGCTGAGGATATGATGAAATCAGGACATTTTGTGATTGGTGAGATCTTGATATGTCTCGGTGCCTTTGAGCTAAGGGCCAAAACAAAACTGATTTGTTGCAGTGCCTTGCACTGTAGATTTGCACATTTTGCCTTTTGCACCATGTCCTGTGATTATCTTATATCTTGTCATTGTTTCTTGCTAGTGACTTGTACGGGTGGTTTCCTTCACCCATTGAGCTGGCACGCCATCATTTGAGAGAAATAACCAAAAATCAAATCAGGGCATGAGGTTACATAAATGTTCATAGTCTCTTTCTCACAAAGGAAATAAATCACAAAATTAGTTGATCTGATAGTTAACAAATGGAAAATAATTATACGAGAAATGAGATCATTATTTTAGTTATTTTGGGATAACACTTGATTAGTTAAACAGATTGAAGTTCAGAACAGTATGGCCATTGAGACCCACAGCCCTCAGAGTCAGGGCATCAATTCACCAGTAGTAAATGCCGGCCACCTAGACCACTCAGAAATGAGATCATCAACATGTTTATTGCCAATCACATATTCTGTTGTAAGCCTGTGCTTTATTTTGTCAAGTAAACTTAGATAGCAGATGGTTGGCCGAAGGTTCATGTGGTAGCTAAATGTACCTGTTTTCTTATGGTTTCTTGAACTGTTTATTCTGTCTGTCTTTTTGCACCATCATTTGTCATGTGGTTGATTGACGTCATTGTATATCGACAATGACTTGAAGGGATGGTTTCCTTGATCTTTAGACTGTCATATTTCAAAACGGTTTTTCAAAACCATTTGAATCATGAATTGTACAAATATGATCTGTTCTAATTCTAAAACTTTGTGTTAAATAATACCATAAATCACCTAAAATTTCAACCACAAATCACTGTTAACTTTTTTGCAAGTTGTGAAAATATTATAGCATGTTAACAATCAATTTATGATTTCAGTAAAATCTTGGTTAACTGACAACCAGATAATATTTTCTAATTAGTCTTTTCCATAGCATCCAAAGTGGTACTTTTATGGTTAAAACTTCAGGTGATTTAAGGTACCCCCTACTTTTTGTTTTCTATCTTTTGACACATACATGTACAGTACGGTAGTGGTAGTATTGATAATCCCATACTACTGGGGTAATTTCCCAGATGACACTCGTTTATTAAAGCATTTGGACTTTCGGAACGTTTTCATCTACTGCCA
Organism: Cryptochiton stelleri; assembly: GCA_031471745.1. Taxonomy (NCBI): domain Eukaryota; kingdom Metazoa; phylum Mollusca; class Polyplacophora; order Chitonida; family Mopaliidae; genus Cryptochiton; species Cryptochiton stelleri. Next base: position 8,227 of record JAUELC010173247.1, on the reverse strand, counting down.
TATATTCCAATATCTCGCTGAATTGCAGATTCTGCATTATATCAACTGCTGTGACAAAACTGTGATGACGAATTACAAAAATAAACAAAAGAAATGTATTATTTTTTAGCAATTGTAGTGAGAAAGTGTGTTATTAGTTGCTGGAAGATAACATTTACTTCATGTTTAACATATTATTGTTGTATTATTATGTCCACGATTCATATAACTATGTGTATGTGCTTCAGGGATGATGAAATGATCCTGGTGCATTATGGGAATGATTACACTTAGCGACCTTGCATCTCTATGCTAATGTTATACATACAGATTTGTATATAAAAGCTGAACTTGATAACTTGTGATATATTTTGTGAAAAGAGTATGAATTAATGAGGTAAATAATAATTGTTAGTTAATAATTGATAAAACTGATTCGTAAGCTCTGCTGTTGATTAGTCTTATCTATAGATAATAAAATACATATATCATTATTATTGTACATCATTGCCTGTATATAAGAGAAGAACACAGAGGAATGAAAGACTCATTTAAATTTCAATATTTCAGCGCTTTATTTTGCGCTTTGATAAAGTGCTAAAATATTTAGATCAAAATGAGTCTTTCGTTCCTCAGAGGCCATCCGGGCACCGTGTTCTGAGGGTATTCATGTTTTCTTTACTTACCACTGGAGAAATATTATTTTTCCAACAGAGCAAAGCACATAACATTTTATGGTTTGTGTTAGTGTGGCTATTTACTGTTGGAGTACAATGCTGTCATATACATGTAAGTGAAATACCCTTAAGTATGGCATTAAACACCAATCAATCAACCAATAATCAACATGTCGCGTTGTGTCTCTAGGACTTAAACATAAATACGTTGACCTTGACCCTTATGTCATCAGGAACAAAAACATGTTATTCCAGTATATTGGCTTTTTGCAAAGAAGACAGTTTCAGGAGGAGCATATAGAGGGAGTAAAGTGTTTACATTTTCGTCACAGAAATTGAACATAGTCAATAGAGAAATTCCATTGTCACTGAGTTTAGAGGCTTGTGGATTCTAAGCATAGGAAAGATTTTGAAGAAAAGAATCTGCTTCATTTCTAGATATGTATGTCCTATGTTCAGATCTTTGAAGTAATCCCTCGCAAATATTGATTTTTGTGCTATAATTCTTAAAATAACTGACTTTAATGGAATTAAACAAATTTGTTATCCAGTCTCATGATATATTAAAAGAACACATTTGTGACAGTTTAATATTACATGTGCTATGAATTTCAAATGTCCTGCAAATTACTATTACTGATAATATCCTTCAAATAATTGACAAAAAAATTTTTAAATTTATTTATCCTACAGTGGCATGTGACACTAACATAGACAGTCTACAAGATCAAATATGTTATGATTTTAAATATCTTGTCAATTTCAAGGACTTTCTATGTTCAAATAGTATCAATATTTCAATTTGGATTTGGTGAGAGTTTCTGTCATTAGGCTTGCACCGTGTCATATGAGGGAAACAACCAATTATTAACAGAAAAATTAAATTTCCCTAGGACCCCAAGTTGTGTGATTATTTTGTTATGGAATAGGTGACATGGATAAATGTGATGTTTGCGCAGATCAAAGTGTTTCGATTGATAAGTATGGGAGTGGATTATGCGTACAATACTATTGCCACTTCATTATTGATTCATATTTTTAGGTAACACTTCATAGGCCTTAATTCTAATAATTACTTATTTCGCCAGATATTTATGTACTCATTGCTTTATTATTGTCATAAATTTCGGACAGTTTTGTCTGCTTTACCAACAGACTGTCCAATCATAGTGGTTTGAAATGTTAAAAATTTCAGGGTACTTGAGAAAAGTATGAAGTTTTATTGTACATAAGATACATGTATTAATTCTATTTCAGGAACACATTAGATATAGGGCCTACAGTTTATATATATATATGCTTTTTTTATAACTGAAGAGAGCAAAAAATTGCTTGCCTTCACTGGGATTTGAACCCGGGACCTTTGGGTTACAGGTCCAACACTCTACCGACTGAGCTGCAGAGGCTAACTGTTGAATGCTTTTATGTATATATACGGTCCCGGCTTCAAAACCCGGTGGAGGCAAGCAAATGTTACTCTCTTCATTTATGAAAAATATATACAGTGTACTACTTTGATGGGCAGATTTATTATTTATTTGTTGCATGCATTTAATTTGATTCTATGCATGGTCTCTGGAAGAGAAATGGCGTTATACATAAATTATTATTGTATTCATGTAGGACTTAATTTCCATATATTTTGTGAAATTGAAAATTATTAAAAATATATATCATTTGTTAAGTTTTTTTAAATATTCAAATGCTCTTTTAGTTTGCATTAGATTTAACTGTATATAAGATTTTGTTTTCGCTGCGGAATCGCATATATATAATGTGTATATATATATTTTTACGCACATGAATTCTTTACTCAATATCAATAGTGCTAAATTTTTCTGAGAATAGCCAATTTAAAGCCTAGTTTAATAATAGTGGGCTTTTTTTTAAAGAATTGTTTGCTGAAAAATCAGAAAGTCAGCACAGCATTCAAGATAGTCTTCATAATATGCTGATGTGTCTTCACAATATGCTGATGTGTCTTCACAATATGCTGATGTGTCTTCACAATATGCTCATGTGTCTCATTGGGTTATTTGGCAGTGTTATCCATGATGTTTTAAGCACTAAGTGTCTTATAAAATTGTTGTCAATATTAAAATGAAGTTGATGTAAAAACGATCATGCGTTTGATGTTACTGACTTTTTCTAACGAAAGTACATGTATTGATAAATGTTTTATTTAGGGCTTCATAAGGGAACAGGCCCTATTCAGTTTGGCTGGGCAGTTGAAGGGAGCTTCGTGTTGTTCTCGGAGCTAAGGGGCAACACAGAGCCTATCTTTTGTGGTTTCCTGTTATGTCCTGTGGTTGTTTTGTATCTTGTCTTTGTTTGTTGCCAGTGGCATCAGGGGTGGTTTTCTCCACCCATTGGGCTCGCACGGCGTCCTATGAGTGAAATAACCTTTAGTAGGGCATAAAACCCCAATTAAACAAAGAAACAAACCTTTTCAGTTTGGAGGGGCAAGATATATGTCATATACCGATATGTGTTGAAATTTGATTCTGCTAAATTTTTTCCTAATTCTTGCTGAATCTGGCCAGGGAGGGCAATAAACCACCCCCACCCCACCCACCCTTTCCGGTAAACCAAAGGGCAAGGAAACCACCCTAATACGTCACTCATAACAAACAATTACAAGATACAAGACACCACAAGAAATCAGCTCTGTGTTGCCCCTTAGCTCATAGAGCACCAGGGCACAGGAATTTTCTCTAAATTTGCAGTTAGGGAAAATCTGGAGTTTACAAAAAACATGAATTTGTCTGTTTACATGCTATAATACTTTCTCAACTTGCAAGTAGGTGACAGTGATTCATGATTGAAATTTTAGGTGATAAACAGTACCAAAATCATTCAAACTAAAACACTATCTTTTTATACGCCCGCTGATCGAAGAAAGGGGACGTTTTATGTTATGGCGCTGTCCATCCGTCTCTCCGTCCGTCTCTCCGTCCGTCTGTCCACATCACCTTGTCCGGCTTATAACTTTAAAACAAAAACTTTGCTGAAGGTTATACTTTGCACAAGTGTTCCTTATGTCTTGGGGGAGTGTCATGACCTATACCCGCGGTCATTGGGCCACGGTCAAGGTCACCATAGCCAAAAATGCTAATACCGTGTCCAGGCCATAACTTTAAAACGAAAACTTTGCTGAAGGTTATGCTTTGCAGAAATGTTCGTTATGTTTTGGAGGTGTCATGACTTATATCCAAGGTCATTGGGCCACAGTTACCATAGCCCATTATGCTAATACCTTGTCCGGGCCATAATTTTAAAACGAAAACTTTGCAGAAGCTTATGCTTTACACAAATGTTCCTTATGTCTAGGGGGTGTGTCATGGTCTATGCCCAAGGTCATTGGGCCAAGCTCACCATAGCCCATTATGCTATTATCTTGTCCGGGCCATAACTTTAAAACGAAAAATTTGCAGAAGCTTATGCTTTACACAAATGTTCCTTATGTCTAGGGGGTGTCATGACCTACACACACGGTCATTGGGTCAAGGTCACAATAGCCCATAATGCTATACCTTGTGCAGGCCATAACTTTTAAACGAAAACTTTGCAGGAGCTTATACTTTGCGCAAATGTTCCTTATGTCTAGGGGGTTGTATCATGACCTATACCCAAGGTCATTAGGCCACACGTCAAGGTCACCATAGCCTATATTGTGCAGGTCATAACTTTAAAACAAACATTTTGCAGAAGCTTATGCTTTGTACAAATAGAGGTGGTAGATCAAGAACTTCCTGCCTCATAAGAGGTGGAAAACCAACAACTTGCGGCACATGTATACTGCACCCGTTCAACGGTGGCCTATTTTTTAAGTTTGTCGGAGTCTCTTTACATGCTCACTTTGAGTTAAAGGTTTCTTCCCCTTCAAAGAACCAGGATCTGCTTGTAATATGTCAATTCAATTTTGCGTTTCACAAAAATTATTTTTGAAAATTTAATTAAGTTTTCTTTTTCTAATGATCTATCAGATCTTTGAGTGGCATTTGAAAGTTGATTAACTACATGTAATTAAGCATAAGATTATATGGATTACAACTTCAGATTTATTTTCGATGTAACATAGCAATATAAATTTAGACATATCTCAAATGCTTAAGAATGATAATAGACATTGAAACATATTGCATAAAAAATTAATTATAAGTGGAAATTATCAAATCTGTCGCCATTTTCTGTCAGACATATTGTCAGAAGTGGTTGGATTGATGGATTGATTGATTTATTGATTGGTGTTTAACTTTAACGTCATACTCAAGGGTATTTCACATATATGACACGGTGTACTCAAACAGTAGCCTAAATTGCTGCACTAACACAAACCATAAAATGTGAATTGAGAGAAAAGAATATTCATATTCCTCCATTGCTAAGTAAAGACATAATGATTATTCTCGGAACATTGCTGCCCTTACCGAGAGGGCCATTGGAAGTGGTAACTGAGCTCCCACTCCTATATGCGTATATTGAGATTGGATGTGTACGAAATACGCTATGATACCAGACACCAGTGTTAACAAGAGTTTAAGTAAACCCAACATACACCCTCAAGGGGTGGGATAGACCTGCTATGGAAACGAAATCCACCAGTATTTTTTTTATTTCCATTGACACAAAGCTGGACTTAGTTATAAACAGAAGTAAATTTCATTTCCGGAGCAGAACTTAAAATCTATAAGGCCTATCTTTAGGAAAATTGGTAGACACATTTACCATCAACTGTAGTTATGTTTTTTTTTATTTTTTTTCAATGGATACAAATATGGACTTAGTTATAAGCAGAAGTGAATGTCATTTCCGGAGCAGAACTATAAGAACTATCTTTATGAAACCTGGTAGACACATTCACTATTAACTGTAGTGCCTTTTGCTATTTCGGATTGACCAATATATTTTCACATATCCATGGTTACCATGGTTACCAAATGTTCAATACGGGTCTATGCCACCCCTGGAAGGCATATGTTGGGTTTATACTAATACTCTTTACATGCTCACTTTGAGTTTAAGGTTTATTCTCCCTCAAGGCATCCTTCAAAGAACCAGGATCTGCTTATAAGGCATCAATTCAATTTTGCCTTTCACAAAAAATTAATTTTGAAAATTTAATTAGGTTTTCTTGTCTAATGATTGATCAGATCTTTGAGTGGCATTTGAAAGTTGATTTACTACAACTAATTAAGCATAAGATTACATGGATTCCAACTTTAGATTAATTTTCGACGTAATACAGCAATATAAATTAAGACATCATATCTCAAATGCTTGAGTGGGCGGTTGGAGGGAGCCTTGTGTTGCCCTGGTGCTCTCAGAGCTAAGGGGCAACACAAAGCTGTTGTGGCGTCCTGCGAGTGTCTGGTTTCCTGTCATTGTTTGTTGCCAGTGGTTTCGGGGGTGGTTTCCTTCACCCATTGGGCCAACTTCACCCTTAAGTATGGTGTAAAACCCCAATCAAACAAACAAACAAACAAATCAAATGCTTGATAATAGACATTGAAACATATTGCATCAAAAATGAATCAGAAGTCGGCGTTCATAAAATCTGTCACCTATTTAAATGACTAATCAAAATTGTATCAAATTTCTTTTTCAACTTTAGTATCTGTCCAGTACTGATAAGTTTTGTCCAGCAATCTTGAAAAGAGAACTACCGTAAATCACCTAAAATTTAACCCACAACAGTCACCTTTTAACAACTTATGAAAGTATTATAGCATATAAAAAAAATAATTATAGTATTTTCTTATTTTGGGAAATAACACTCTCTTAGAACAGTCGGGCTGTTGGAGGGAGCTTCCTGTTGCCCCGGTGCGCTCAGAGCTATGGGGCAACACGAAGCCGATCTGTTTGTGGCATCCTGTTGTCCTGTGGTTGTCTTGTATCTTGTCATTGTTTGTTGTCAGTGGTGTCGAGGGTGGTTTCCTTCACCCATTGGGCTGGCATGCCGTTATATGAGTGAAATAACCTTAAGAACGACGTAAAACACCAATCAAACAAACAAAAACAAATCTTAGAACAGATTCTAGTTCAGAAAATTTTGCATGCAGCGCCACTCGTACGGGACTCGAACCCAAATTGCCAGCAGTAAATACCGGCCAACTAGACCACTTGGCCAAGCTGCCTTCTACAAACAAATTTAAGTATTCTGTAAAATCTTGATACTCCCCAACTTAAAAATTGTATTCTGACTCCGATATATACATATCCGTCCTTCACATAGCTTCCAAAGTAGTAATTTTATGGTTGAAATTTTAGGTGATTTTGTGTATGGTCGCTTCATTCAATCCGTCATCTTTCATTGTTGAATATCATGGAGCGGAACATATATTGTCAGAAGTGGCAAATGGTCCCCCCTTACTATATACACATATTGTGATTGGATATGCTATGATATATGCTACATGTACGATACCTAGGACACCAATGTTAACAAGAGTTTTAATAAACCCAACATACTCAGATTTTGCGACTCATAAAAACAACCGCAGAGATAGACACTGTCTTTACCACTGATCGGAAATTAAAAAATTACCTCCAGGTAACAGGAAAAAAAAAGACACTGCCACAGCCACCTGATGGGACAGTGTACCAGATCGAGTGTAGTTGTAAGGAGATATACATATTTGAAACATGTAGACCTCTTCATGTCAGATTGAAAGAACATAAATCTTCAGTGGGAAAATTAGATGGAAAATCAGCTATAGCTGACCACTTCGAGGAAGTGAGGGGGCCACAAATACCATTTTGGGCCACATATGTCGACCACAAATAGCACTTACATTTTTAGCAGATTTATTCGATTTTAAAACAATGTACATTTTAATATCAGACAGTAATGTGGCATAAACCTAGTCCTTTTTAAAGGACTCTGACTATTGATATTTGTCATTTGGATAATTGCTAGACATTGGAGTCCTTTATTTCAATGTTAAATGCATAGAGCAAAGTGCGACCTCTTCATGTGTCAGTCTTTGAGGAAATATGATTTATGATTCATCCGCCTCCCAAAAAATTTCTGCTAAGGTAAATTCCACAAAGTTAGGAGTCAAATTACGAGGAGTGTTCCCCCTCAGCTGGCAAAAGCAAACAAATGGCGCCTTGTAACCTCATTCTCGCATTGTCCTCGCGCTGAGGGGGAACACTCCTCACAATTTGACTCCTAACTTTGTGGAATTTCTTTAGAAGAAACATTTTTGGAGGCGGATGAATCCTAAATCACATTTCTTCAAAGACTGATAGTTTAATGTGAGTAAATCGATCAATTTATTCAAACATTGGTTGACTGTTGTGACATCTATGCCACAGGAAGAGGTCGCACTTTGCTCTATGGATTTAACATTGAAGTAAAGGACTCCGACGTCTAGCAACTATCCAAATGATAAATACAATAGTCGGAGTCCTTTAAAAAGGACTACCATAAACCATGGAGGTATAAACAGAAGGAGGCACAGCTCTGCTATTTGAAAGTGTACTATGTATGAAACCGACACAGCAGGGTTGTACAGGATTAGCAGATGTGGTGTTAAGGCTTAACAGGCACTTCGGCAAATTCCGTC
>JAUELC010173136.1:0-11049 GCA_031471745.1 Cryptochiton stelleri | reverse complement strand
AAAGAAAATTTGAAGCGGAGGCAGCCATGTTTGTTTTATATTACCCGTGAGTTGTTTCAACTGCCGGGTAATACGGTCTGGTACCACCCGGCAAATTGACCAATCAAAACATCGCGAATTTGGTTGACGGATAATAAGTCAGCGTACCAGACTGATGGGTAATGACAACTATACATGGGAACAGCTTATAATAAACGATAACGATTATGTTTGTTGTGCAAAATCGAAACAGTGCCTGTTTAAGATGTCACAACAAAACGGGTTCCCGTTGATATTGAAAACAACAGCTCAAATGAGTCGCAATAAACGTACACACACAGCATCAATCCCACGCGACATATCTTGCTACATTGAATAATTTTACCAAATTTTATCAGAATCCGATATGCGACTTCCAAATCGCACAGCACGAAAGCCACATTGAAAAAATACTCTGTTAAAACCAACATAATTTGTTTCAAACTTATTTATATCAACATCTGTTGGATTTGGGAGCGAGGTTAATACATGGTTAAGTTTCTAGATTATTAAACATTTCAAAATTACTATTCTAACAAAAGGGGTAAAAAAGCGGGATGTCTAAGAAGACATTACTTTCTCAATTTCTTTGAACAGAGTGCTCTGTTATATTGCAATCGACAGAGTACTCTGTTGAATATCAGACAACAGAATGGACTCTATTCCAGTCCGCTCTGTTAAGTAACTTAATAACCAACAGAGTGGACTCTGTTTGAACAAACATCATAATACTCTGTTAAGTAACTTACGAATCAACAGACTGGGCTCTGTGCGAACTAACAACAAGTAATCAACAGAGTGGACTATGTTCCACCAACAACAGAATATTCTGTTAAGTAACTCATTTATCAACATATTATTCTGTTTACTTACAAATTAATATCCAGTTTCTGGAATAGATTATTCTGCAAATTAGGAAACGAACAGAAGAGACTGTACATATATTATGTCTGAAATATCAGGAGACGATACTAATTTAGAAATAGAAGAATCGCCTGATTGCTAGCCTCGCTTCAATCCTTGTCACAATAAGTACAATTTAGGGTATTTTCATCAGGTGACTTACACTCCCTAATTATTGGATAGATATAGATAGAAAAATAGACAAGCCGCCATATTTATGGTAGGTCAAATCATGGAGATATAGCATTTACACCAGTTTAACTTTAAGCCGGTTTGAATTTTAGCCGTGTAAACGGGCTTAATGGATCTATTGTCCCTACTACATCACATAATGCAAGCAATTTAGCTGGTTGTTACAGCAAGATTTGTATGCCTATGAAGATTTATAAACAAAAAAACGTTTCAAAAGATTACATGTGTATTTACATTACTCATAGCACAATGCGATGATCCTGCTATACCTCCATGGTCAAATCACATGCTTGAGGTTTTGTGTTGCTTGCCCATAAAATCCTATCAATCCTTTTTTTAATCTGAGAAAAATACCTAAATCTTTTCTCAGATTAATAATGGTATTCTAGCTTTGTATATGAAAGTATTCTTTTTACGAACCATAACACTAACAATGATGTAACAATTGATAATTTTAACAACATATTGTTTTCTTTGATTTTGTTTTTATTAACATTGCCAAAGAAAGACGTGCATCAAAACAGCAACAAACCCAGAAAGATAAACTGTTACATATACGGCATGGTATATAAATAATAAAATATAGTAATCACAGTTTATTTATGTACAAGCATCAGCAGGACAATAACCGAGAGTAGCCAATGCTTAAAATATGACAGATTAAAATGTAGGAAGTCTAAAATAGTATGGCCTTAATTGCACTAGAAATCACTTCAAGCTATATCGTTATGAATGCTGTTTTAGACTCGATGCCAGGACAAAATCTTCTTCAGCATATCAACTGTAGCTAAACATTCAATAGCACTATGTTCAGGCTCGACATAACTCACCTTTAAACTATTCAGTACACATCAAACTGAATACTGATAGACAATACCGCTATATATATTTTTTTTAATTTCGACGTAATTCCTTTCTAAAATGTACAGGCAGCAAATTTGTGAGTTATTTTTAGTCCTAAGAGTACTCACAAATGACAAATTAATTTTCCAGCTCTAGAAAGTAAGTAAATATGCATTCAAGGAAAAGACCAACTTGAACATCTTAACTTGAATTATGGTAACAAAGATGAGAAATGTTTTTGTTAGTATAAACATGTAGAGTATTTGGTACAAATAGTGTTTACTAGGGTATACATATTATTCCTATATGACGGGAAGGCCACGGCAATTTTTTTTCCTGAACATTTAGTGTCAGAATGTTATGCGTACATCAAAACAGGGATTTTACTTTGATTATAAGGCGTGACAAACTTTTCAATAAGAAACGACAAAGCGTTACTAACTAGAACAAAAGACTACAGATTTTATGCAACTGTTGCAAAACTCGTTAGTGATGTGTATCTATAGTAAGGAAATAATAAAAATGTCGGTAACATACAATCCAAAGAATAGAGCAAAATATGATACAGTGACACGGTTGCTCAAAATTAGGTTTGCATGTTTTATTACAGAATCATATGAGTTATAGATGTTTTATTACAGAGTCATATGAGTTAAAGATATGTTTTGTGAAGAAGTAAATTTAGAAGCTTTTCATTAATGGTACGCAAAGCTTTATAGGTTAAGTAACAGTTTTAAAGTGTTCAGTTTATTTGTGACATCTAAGCTATTACTTAACTTTGTAGGGAGTGGAATTAACAGAGAGCTTCTCACTGTTACTTCTTAATCTTACGGAAAATATCAATAACTAATGTGATTCGGTTATAACGCAAAAATGCTTAATTTTGGGTGACTGTGTGTCAGTTTCTTCAGATAATTATTCTTCGTTGCTATGTGACTCTGTGTAATTTACAAGTCATTATATAAAACTGAAACGACCAGAATATCGCAACTTGGTATAGAGCATATGAACATGGTTTCACTCCTCACTAATATTACCAAGCAATCGATTGATTTCACGAAGACGTGATGAAATTATTTCCTTACCATACGTAATACTGTACAGTGAAAACTAAATAAATAATAATAAAAAAAAAAACGTTTGCAGTCCTGGTGGATATGTTTATTCAAATACCCAGTACGTTTTAAACAGGTGTAGAGTTTCCAGAAGAGATGTCATACCCTTAAAGGTTATGGTTCATATGTAATACATATGAACCATTTGCTGATTATTTGATATACATGTAGACAGTCTTCTCCATTGCCTTGTGCAATAATCCTTGTATGTCGATATTATTCAGCTACTTTCATAAGCAGGTCTGACGGCTGAAAATATATATTTAACGAAGACGTGAATTGAAAACTGTTTGGACTTTGTATTGACTGGGTGCATATTGACAGTGAAACATTATTAATACAACAATCTGATTGCAGTGCTGGTTGACATCTCTATTTAGAGCATGATTTTAATCCCTTCGTTTTTCTTTATTATTTCTCACTCATTTAAAATTCGTGGTTGGCATCAGGTAGAGCTGCTAGACATTTCCATTTCATTTTGTCTGCTCAGAGAAGTGCTGTCAGCCTATGAAAAAAATTAAGAGCATGCACAAAATCGAGAATCATGCCAACCAATCGGATCATTGGGAAAACCTAGGTTAGCTCTTTGCTCACTCTGCCCGAAATAAACCACTTAATTTTGCTTAATATGATTTAACTATAACATATAACAGAGAAGAGACGACTTTAAAATTGTGAAAAATATAATACGAAGAGAAAAAATGGAAAAACCTGAAAGGAGAATTAATAGCTGTTTTTCATAGGTTATAGGACCATTAAAATAAATAATTTATGATCACATAAATGCAATAACCATGAATATAGTGTGAAACACTATAATGCAAATAGATAAATAATGTTAATATTGAAAAGCTAAAGCCAGACAGTGTGTCTGGTGAACCCTGGTGCTCAGGATATAATGTAACTACGATTCCGCTGGTGTATTGACGCTATTGGTCCCGAATGTACTTTCCACAGAGTGCATACTGATTGATTCAGTTAACATATAACTTAACTAAGGTGTTGGATTCCTGGTGGGGGCTTGTCTATTTTTCTCTCTCTACCTTCGCAAAAATGTATAAAACGGTATTTTAGGTTATGACTGCAAAACACCAGCGGGTATCCAGAGCACCAGGTTTTATAACTTGGACATCAGGGAGTACTTGCTTTATTTCATTAAAAGTATCCGATCGGGTTGGACTTTGACTAAAACGGGAGGTAGTAAGTCTGTCACCTATATACAGGACAGAGCCACCTATATTGACTTATAGAATCATATCAATATTCAATGTACATATTCACATTGTATTTAGTCAATGACATGCATGCAGGTGCCTCGGCAGGTCACATGTTTACAGATTAATCTCCCTTTTTAGCCAATGGCCAACCCCATTAGACATATCTGCTTTTAACAGCATAAAGCAAATTTTGTGAATGAATATCCGCCTTACTTACGGCAACATTTGCAACAAATCAAAAAAAGTAAAGAACAGCCTAAATACAATACACTATGGAAACGTAATTTGACCATAGGATCGACCACCCATTAAGTTTAAAAATCGCAGTGCAGTGATGAGATAATCTGTTCTGAAACAAATGCATGATATATATTAAATACGCATTATATTTTAGTCTAAAAACTTTTGAGAATTGAAAATGAAAATGTCATATCAATTAGGATCATTGACAAATGACTGTAGACTTGGTTTACATCAGTTTAATTCTTATGAAAAACTAAGCCTGATTAATTGTGATCATAAAGAAAAACTCTTTGAGCAAAAAAGTATCTTTAAATATATGTTTATAATTAAAATTATATTATAAATCACAGCATTGGCTAATCCAATAAGTCAGTTAAAAAGAAAATGAAAGTTTATTTCAGATGCCAATACATCATAATCATTTTGTTATTCAATATTTAAAGTATGTAATATGCACACTAGACAAAGAGATAATTCCAAATAAACCATCAGCATTTGTATCAAAATGAGTAGTACAAAACTCGTAATTTATTTTTCTTGATAAAAAAATGCATACTGATAAATTATTTGTTTTAAATAATTTTCTCTTCTTGAAAAATTTAGGAAACATAGTACAAACGAACAGTGTCAACATTCATGTTAAACCTCAATCATATAACAACAACAACATGCCCGAGCGCCCAGAGAACGCGCTTGGCTTTTCTCAATTAATCATGTCAGTAAATTTAAATATATATTTTTGTTGGGTTGAGTTCTACAAAATGGCGCTGAGAAAACTTAAAGCGCATGCGACTTTCTAAACATGACTAGAATCTGATCAATGAGAGGGTCGCTCTTTGAGCTCAACAGTTGGTGATACGATTGGTAATGAGAGGCGGAGATGGTTATATAAACAGAGTTATTATGATCTGACAACAGAGTACTCTCACGACATCTCTCCAAAGACTCTAGTCTGTTAATATTTAACAGAGTTTTTTTTTTAGTGCACTAAGGATTTTTGTTTAAAAAAAAAAAATCCATATAAATCCACACAGTAGATAAACATTGTCACTAACCATACATAGGAATTTCAACCTAAATATACCAAATAACCTTTTTAATTATAATTTATTACTGAATTGTTTAGCCAAATTGTGAAATTAAATGATGTCATCCATTTTAAAAATTAAGAACATATTTCACTCCTGGTCACCCTTGGTTTAAACAGATATACTCTATAGTTATTATTGTATAATCACTATAAACCGCTTAACTTATATATCCAGACTATTTGCTAATACAATTATGGACACATTTGATTATTTGTACATTGTCGAAGATTGATATTGTTGAATGACATTGGACTATAAATGAACACAGTGAGATGTTTAAAATTCAACCAAAACAAAGTATGATTTGTGTGTTACAATAGATCACGCACCTTTTACGCCCGGGATCGCCAGTGCGTGCAAAAGGCATATAAATGATAAAACAGCAACAACAAAATTAATACAAGCTCATATACGTCGCAACACATTTATTAATGTTCCTTGGAAGACTTTTGTTAACAATACAAATATTAAAAGAGATTTGCTAAAAGTTTAACTGACAGGTCAGTTCGTGACTTGCTAAAGAAATATGTTTCGTCCTTGATGCGATTTCTTTAACTGCATTTTTGTCCGACCTCGCTTTTACAGAAATAATAATAGTCATCCAGTGATAGCCTTGAAAAATGCAACGATGTGATCTCACTCTCGCACTAATCGATAACGGTTAACAAAGAGACAAAAGGGCAGTGACTTTATCTGGAGCTATGTAAAACCGATTGTTGAAGACGGTCGTCTCAGGGAGAATTGTTCTCTTGATTCTGTAACGTTACTGCGTTAAACATGCAGACTACATTAGAATCTGTAAAACTAATTTTCAGTCTCAATAAATTTGGTTCGGGAGTGACAAAGTCGCATCTACGACAGCTCCTCCGCCGTATAAGCATTTACAGTTACCACCATCAAACGTTGGTATTACTTGAGGGCCTTTTGTTTAATCCAGTCATTCTAGAAAAATACCGTTGTTAACTGCACCAAATTAGAGAGGAGAATGTAGTCGGAATTTGAGATTAAACATTTTTAAATTTTAGATATTATGTCTTTATAACTTTGATAGAATATTTTTTTATCTCATTCTAAGTGTTCCCGTTTGTTCGGCACAATGCACTAAAGGTTATTTTACTCATATACCAGCGTGCTAGTCTTATTGGCGATGATAAACTGCTGACAAGAAGGATTAGAGTTTGGGGGAAAAGGCAAATTGTTCCATTGAAGACGCCGCAACAAAACCGGTTCCCGTGGATTCTAAGAAAAAAATTGTAACGTTACAGGGTAATTTTCAGACTGATTATTCCGATGCTAAATGCATTCATATCAATTTAAAACTATGCAAAACCCCATGTTGGAAATAATTGAAATAGCGTTCTCGTCTTCGATATTTTGGATTCATAAAACGCCAGGTTTATCAAAGGCCTGATATGTGTGAACACAATGCACACGTAAAAAACATAGCTTCGTTTTGTTTAATTATTTGAACATGAATTATGACACCCTGTAGTTTACCTTGTATGTCGAAGCACACCCTCAACAAACTTGCTGTTAAATGAATAAGGTCATATTCAACCTCTACCATACAAACGGTATTGTCATGCTGTATAAAGCGAAATGTTATTTCAGTCCTTTGGGAAATAAGAACAAATTTATACCATAATGCATTATATTATCTGACAAGCACTTTTCCAGCTAACATAGATATGGCTTACTATATTGGACCACCGGATACAAATGTGTGTCATCTATAGATCAATCAAAAGTTGGTTCAGTGTGGATTAAGATCTAATAACCCGTACGGCTGGAAATATTAACATACAAATTCACTGCACCCAATCACTTCGCCGCCACCAAGCCCAGAGTATCATAAAATCCTGCTATAATGCTATTAACAAAGTCGTACAATGTATGTCATTTGACCAGAGAGAAAATTCGTCCAACTGTATATTTTGTCGAAGATTATTGGTTATAAATCATATCACGAAATACTTAAAATCTGGACGTCGGGGCTTTTTGACAGCTCAGACGAGGCAATCGGTCAAATGTCGGTGATATATTCTCATTTTGTTGGCAGAATTATCACACTACTTATCGACCAGCACGTGGGAGAGTCGATGAAAATACGCTTACTCTTACATTATTGGTTAGTTAGGTGGGCCCTGGGATATGACAAGATTTAATCACGTGACCTTGGGTACGAGGAACCAAGTCAACTCGGCCAGACATTACTCTAACAATGCGTGAAATATCACATTACGCAGGATTGTGACAGCGCATTCTAAGAGTAATTTACCTAATGGCAGAATTTGTTGCTGAATACCGCCATATCGGTTGAGGCATGTATTTGTAGCAATCAAACAATTTAATTTGTGACTGTGTTGTTTAACGTATCACATAAAAAAACTAGCCAACATAATAGTGAGAATTAAAGGCTTATCGCAATTTAAGAGAATTCAACCAACCGAATCTACTCTTCAAAACGGTTCAAGGCATCAACTTCTACAACAAAATCAACGGAGAGAATGTCTTATCTACTTTATAAAATAAAACTAAAGTCTGATCGAACCACAAGGTGTCTGGACTTGTGATGATTAATAGTATGCTGACATATCGGAGTCATGCTACTAGGTTTCGTGGAAATTGGGGATGTTCACATTAAGCGATAGTATTAATCACTGTTCGGTCATTTGGTTCTACACATGTTATAGCAAGTCGGCCTTTCTCGACCATTTCCCTTCGTGAAACTAATCTCGACTGTAATGCGGGTCATTTTTGGCACGTGACGTAACTGTTGTAGATCTACATCGACATTTGTTGTCGTTCTTGTCTAAGTAGAAGACATCATCGGATCTGCATTCAAGTTAAATTACACACACAGACCACACATTTTTATTTGCAACAGGTTGTAGGCGAATAAAAACAAAAGCCTCTTATTAAGTGTTATTTAAGTTTCAAGGCGCGTTGGATTTACCGTTTTTGTTGAATGAAACCGCGAAGTTCTTTGGTCAAAGTATCTGGCGATTAACATTACGCATTTTTCGGTAGTATTATTGCGACGATGAACCTCCGAGCTATCGTTAACGGCAACGACAGGAGCTGGAAAAAAACGAGTGATGTTCCGATATGATGTTATCGCGGCAAACCGTTGATCTGTTTTTGTTGTATCGTCCGCTACATACAATACAGCCTACATCCATAAAGTTCAAATGGCTATCATGTTATATAAAGCCGGAGAAAATTATGTGTACATGTAATAACCATTGTAATTCCGAATCCACATATATTTAGAAAAAAATGTATTACTATACAAGTCATAACAGCATAAGAGTTGATCTTTTATGATGTCAATTAGCCAAATACAAAGTTAAAAGTACCCGGTTTCGTCCAATTTGGCTTGACATCTCAGCCATTGTCGTTTTAACAATTGGATTTTGAAAAAATTATGGAAGATATATCCGACGTTTCACTTATCGGGTGATAGAAAAAATATATATTGTCCCCAAGTTATTACAATTGTATTAATGTTTACATCTGGTCGATTAAACGTACAATGCGCGGGTGGTTTTACCGTTTCAACCTCCCACAAACAATCGCACACAATTGGACGATGATTGTCGATAGATTTGTTTACGTATGATATAGAAGTCTCCATTAAAGCGCCATCAGTATAAGCTTTAGAATTATATATATATTGAACTTATATGTTTATATTTAAACTTTAAAGCCAAATTTAAATAACAAAAAACATGTCAATGATTGTTTTCGACATTCCAAACACGTGGCAATCACCGGCCAATGCTTTGTGATATATTATATTTCGAGGTTCAGGATGTCCACCAGACATCAACAGAAAGGTGTCTGTTAAGCTGAGTTGTAATCCATAATGATGTTATCAACTAATAAAATATATTTCAGAAGAGAAATGTTAAAATATATATATACAGCGAATGAATGCTTTAAACACGCAATATAGATTATAGATGAACAAAATACACATGAAAAGCGTTAACAAGATTTACAGTGTATGAGTTAAAACAAATATGCAGAACAAACACATTTGACCACATTGGAAACAATTACATGCTTACTGTATGTTTGACGTGTTTATTTAGTGAAATACAGTTAAATATATTGTAAATGATACTTAGTGCCAAACATCTGTTAAAATAAGCAAATTTGGATTTTCCAGAACTCTTAATAATAATCTTAATATGCATGTTTGACCGACCTCTCTTTTACAGAAAGAATGAATTTTCATCCCAGTGACGGTCTTAAGTATTCAACGTTGCGGTCTCTCCCTCGTTGTAATAAATAACGGTTAGCAAAGTCAAAAGGAAAATGACACAGTCTGGAGCTAGATAAACATGATTGCAGAAGACGGTTCGTCTCAACGAGAATCGTTCACTTGATTCGATCATTTAACATACACCTGTAACGTTATAGCGGTAAACATAGACTAGTTTGGTATCTGTTGAGACTAATCTTCAGTCTCAACATGCGGGGAACAAATTTAGTTTGGAAATGGCAAAGTCACATTTACCACAGTTTGTGGTCCGTTTAAACATTTAAGATCAACAAGAACTGTTGGTATTACTTGGAAGACCTTTTGAAAATAGTAATTCCATCAAAATGCAGTTCTCAACTAAACCAAACTCGACATGAGAATGTAGATATAATCTGAGTATAAACATCTTGAAATTCCAGTTCTTGTATCTTTGCATATGTTTTTTTGTTGTTGATATTCCCATTAGTGTATTTTCTCGCTTGGTGTACTTAATGTTTTTTTCACTCAAATATCAGCGTGTCAGTCCTATGGGTGATGGCAACCATCCATGTAACATACTGTCAGGCGTTCATCTTTAGTACCACCCACAGATACCAAATACCAAGACGAAGTAAATCACACGAAGAGAAAAATGTTAGATGATACTCACACTAAAATAATATGTTGTCCGATCATAATAACTCTGCTTATATAGCCATTCCCGCCACTTATCAACAATCGTATCAGAGTTTCTTCTGTTGAGCTCAAAGAGCGACCCTCTCATTGGTCGAACTCAGACGACGCGGCACCAGGTTTGAACAGTGGCTGTGAGTGGTAAGTGCAAGTTAATTTATTTAAATAGAATCACATATAGGACGATTTTAATGTTTACGATTGTTGATTGTTGTGTGATACTTTACAGTATCACTGGGAGCTTATTTACTCATTCGGTACTGTGGCATGTTTCTGGCGGTCCGAGTCTTTGCTTTTAGGCTGCCTACCCGCTGTACCTAGGGGTGCTTACGATTTGGCGTTGTCGCTGACCAGCCTTGCCGGCAGCACCCAAACACAAATCGTACAAAGCGTTGCCAGTAATAGACCAGTGTACAGTTTACCATATATGGTAAATTGGGTAAAGCACAAAGCGAGGCTCTGGCCCTCTGGAACGCAAGCAAACT
>JAUELC010173025.1:0-11049 GCA_031471745.1 Cryptochiton stelleri | reverse complement strand
AGCATAATCAGGCTGTCTATACTGGAAGAACATTTATTTTCCAACAGAGCAAGACACTCCATATTTAATTGTTTGTGTTAGTGTGGCTATTTACTGTTGGAGTACACCACCGCCATATAAGTGAAATACCCATGAGTACACTGGCATGGTTTAACACCAATCAGTCAATCAATCAATCAATATTTGGATATCCACCTTTTGACTATTCAGATTTGTCACATAAGAGGGATTGGGTTGACAGAGTTTATATACTACAGCGGGCGGTTGGAGGGAGCTTTGTGTTACCCTGGTGCTCTCATAGCGTCCTGTTTTGTCCTGTGGTTGTCTTGTATCTTGTCATTGTCTGTTGCCAGTGGTGTTGGGGGTGGTTTTCTTCACCCTTTGGGCTGGCACGCCGTCGTATAAGTGAAATAACCTTAAGTACGGCGTAAAACCCTAATTAAACAAACAAACAATTAGATATTAGATGTGCTATGTTAGAGTTCATCTGCCCTTTACTCCATTGTGGTTATATAGTAAGAATAATGGTGAAGATTTGAGAAAGTGTTGGCCATTTCATGGTATCTCTGTTCGAGATCTTGATAGAAGTGACCAGATTTATTAGACTGTTGCTCTGAGTTATTAGTTAGGGACAGGATGGGTCATTACTCCAGAAACACACAAATACATCACAAATAGCAGTCAACGATCATGGTAAGTTCAAAGTGTTCCAAGAGTCTGTGTTGATGTTTAAGGACAGACCGAAGCCTAGCTAGCTGGTTTCATAATAATAATAATAATAACCTTCACTTTGATTGATTGATTTATTTTGATGTATGTTGAATGTAAATACATTTAATTAAAACATAATAATTTCCATTTCATAAGAACACACGTGCTTGCAAAAATACTTGAAATATATGTGAATATATAAAAATAATATTAAAGGCTTGTTGTGTGCCGCAGGGTACTTCTGGACTTATCATAACACCCCGTCCAATCATGTTTTATATCTGTACAAGATCTTTGCTTAAGATGGTATTATTTGAATGGGGTTATTGATCATACATTGATGCATGGTCTTGTGTAAAAATAGAAAATATATGTAGTACGGTACCCAAATGACCTTTGGACACATGTTGGATCGTGCCCAAAATATTAATACCAGAATGCTGTGACTGATGAGATGTAATCTCAGAGGTTTGGAGGTTACTGAGTCTCAATAAAGAGGTATGACTAGACCTGATACACTGAACTTGAAGACTAAGTTCTTAGCTCCAAGCCGCTCTAGAGAAAGTTTAACGCAGACAAATTGTGTGTCATACATGCTTAACGTCTCCTTGGGAACCTGTGAGAACAGGTTGACAGCATATTGAAGTCTCTGACGTAAAACGAGAGGAAGACAGTCTCGTTTGTAATCTCTGCTTCTAACCTGGCACGTTTTCTGTCATTTTCAACCCTGTTAAAAGGTGTAATTGGAGTCTCAAGCCATCCATTACGCTGATAATACGTTAATTGTGGCTTCCCACTCTGCCGTCTCCTGTTTGATTCATCTCCCTGGTCTTTACTAAGACGGGTTTTAGTCAGCGTAAACTAGACTTGCAGGTTCATCAGGCTGGACGGCGGGGGGATAAAGGCCATGACCAGAGACCGTGAATAATACAGGGCTATCAGAAGAGGGGATATTAACAATAACCTGATCAGAACTCAGTCACCCGTTCACTCGCTTACATCCTACACCGTTATTAAAAGCACTTTTAAACCCTCTTATCTCCCTCTCAGTTCCAATCTACCTCACTCTGATGATCAGCTCACAGCTATTCATAAACTCTTTCCAACAATCTTCAATATATCATTTATTAAATTCTGGAACATACACTTCATGAAATTTGGATGCCTTCATATGAGTGAAATAACCATAAGTACAGTGTATGTACAATGACATTTGGTGCAGTACTGGACACTAATGTTCAAGATACGGCATTGTCAATATGTAGTTGTACTGAATTATTTTTTTGTAATTGGAAACCTGTTTGAAACAGATTTGTTGTATTTCTAATGCATTTTTGGACAAATGCCTTTCTGTCTTGAACACCTGATAAAACCAATATTTGTTGCAAATTTTAACCAATGGATGTAGCACAGTTTTTAGGTGGCTGAAGTTAATGGAATAATTAGTTATTGGTGTTTGGTGGGGACAACAATGTATCTTGTCGTTAATCAAATGTGTGCCATGTTTGTCCAGCTTACAAAAGTATTCATAAATATCCTACTGACAGCACAGTTGTCTCAGGAATTACTGACAGGTGTCTAATGTTTTACTGACAGGTGTATTCATCATGAACCGAGAAATATAGATCTTCAGATTAACTGAAAGGTGTCCTAGGATAATTATGATATACCAACATGTGTTCCCTCAACATTGACATCTTTAAAGTCTGATATTTCATAACCAGTGTAGCGTACGATTTATGTTATTAATACTGTTATGTGGAATTTGATTTGGAAATATTTTTCAATAGTTGAATCAAGTTTAACCATCTCTAAATCTTTAAATATTTATGTAGTTCCTAATTGGCAATAACTTATTTTATTTTCGTTTTTTCCTACGGTTGAATCATATTTATTGGTGGCATATTGGTGTTTTATAATCTTCAACAGATGGCCAAATCGTTCAATCAAGTTGTGTATTCTGTTTATTATTAATTAATTAGTGTGTCTTCTTATCTATTATATTGTTTTTTTACTATTTTGTTGAATGAATGAATGAACGAATGAATCAAATCTTTACTTATAGAACGTGGAACTCAATCAAATTAACAATTTGCTTTGTATGTATGTACGTATGTATGTAAGTATTATACCTTTACAGTATTTATATCGGAATAACAAATTTTTTCTCATCATATCATTTTGTTTATGTACAACATTATCTGTCATTATTTTAATAAATTAGTTTTCCATATTATGTTTATATTTTTCTTTTTGACATTTAGTAGAAACTTAAAACCTTGATTAAAAACCAATAGGACAGTTTCCTTACTTTTAAGCCATCAGCCCTCTGGCTATAAAGGGCAGCATGTTCTAAGCTCAATCATTCTGTCTTCACTTAGCACTGGAGGAACATTATTTTCTCAATAGAGCAAAACACTAAACATTTTATGGTCGTGTTAGAGTGGCTTTTTACTGTTGGAATACAGTGCCGTCATGTAGAGGAAATAGCCTTAAGCACTGCCCTAAATATCAATCAATCAATCGATCAATCAATCAATCAATCAATCAATTTAAGCCATCATGCTGTCAATGTTAATGATTCCTCTTTGTTTAGTTGATTCGTTCAGTAAGTTGATTCTCATGCAACTGTATCAGGTGTATTTCCAATGAGCCCAGCCCCCATTTTTGAACCCTTTAATAACAGCATGTTGTAAATGACCAACTTTAAAATGTCCTTTATGAATTTATGAACCATGAAATGTGTTTATGTACATGAAAATAAACATATGATTATGTATTTTCAAAGATAAATCACACTGGCACAGGGATGTTGCGTAATTAAAACCGATAAATCATCTCATGTTCAAGATAGACTCTCAGAGAAAAGTTTTTGAATTGTTCTTAGTCTTGAGTAGTGTTGCAGGTGATTATGTACATATGATTTCATGATATTTGAAATAAGTCAGTTCTTTCTTTAAATATTTTTCAAAAGTACTTCTTTTTAATATATCAGTTAAAATGCATTATCTGATGTTAAAGGATTATAACCGTCACCATGATTAATTTCTCCTGATTTAGAATAGTGTAACAATACTTTTTGAAAAGTTGATGTAATGTTGGAAGGATCAAAGCTCACGTCTGCCTTTTGAAAGCCTCTTTTAGGCATCAAAGTGTGTTAGTTCATCAAAGGGTACATGTTATAAAGAAGCCTGAATTAAAATCTTGCATTTTAGCTTTTGCTTTATTTTCTGTAGAATGTTGAAGATAAAAGAGCTACATTAAAAGGAAAAAGTAGTTTGTCTAAGACTTCCTTATAAATTGCTTTTAGAGAGCTTTTATTATGAATCATAATGTTTTTTAACGCTTCAAGGCATATAGCCAAATCTACATGCATAGATGGACCACAGATATTTAAAGAATTATTTGTTGCCATGTAAAAGTTATGAAATGATTTGGTCAGAGGGTTTTGTTCTCAAAATTGGATTCTTTGATTATAGGCTGATAACATTGACTTAGTGTTACAGCTATTGCTTTGGAATCCGAAGGTCTTTAGATTGGGCCTGGTGTCTTTAGTGTCATAATTCCAGAGAGTCAGACAGACGGTTGTAGGGAGTTTCCTGTTGCCCTGGTGCTCTCAGAGCTAAGGCGCAACATGAAGCCGATCTGTTTGTGGCATCCTGTTCTGTCCTGTGATTGTCTTGTATCTTGTAATTGTTTGTTGTCAGGGGTGGTTTCCTTCACCCATTTTTCGGGCACGGCGTCACATAAGCGAAATACACTTGAGTATGACGTTAAACACCAATCAAACAAAACAAACAAACCAGGGATTCCGTACTTTGATAGCATGTATTCAGAAGAGCATATCACCCTTATGTGAATGAAATAACATTAAATATCACTTTAAACAACAAGTATGGTAATCAAATTGATAAATCTTTGATAAAGAGATCAACAAAGAGTTACAAGAAATATAGACAGTTTTACTGGTTTTATTTTGAAGACATTGTAAAACTCAGTTATCTGTTCATGTCTTCATTATTCACTGAATTTCTGTCTTCAAGCATGTTCTCAAACAGGTTTTCATGTGTCCCGGATCTCTTGTATGGGATAATATATTGTACAGAGTTCGATTAAACCAACTAGGACTTCTTGTCATTTTTGTATTTAAAAATAGCAACGCTGTCTTATTTTAATTGAGAATCGTTGGTATTTCTGGATGTCGAACATTTCAACAAACAGTCCGTTACATTATTCATAGTCCTTCTTCTACACCCACAATACACCATCAATAACCAAGTACTAAAGACACTTTATGTTTGATGTCATGTCACTATTAATAGTTTATATTTAGAAATCTAATTAACTATTTATGACAACCTGATAACTGATTGTTCTTTATATGAATTGTCTTCCGAACATGAAATACGTCTTAAAGATCTCTTGTTTTTATGAATGTAAATATCCTTTGTGACATACAGGTGTATTGATTTGGTTAAATATTCTATTTGTTTCCGCCCTCTAGATAAGGACAGCATGTTCCGAGCATAATCATGCTGTCTTTACTTGAGGAACATTAATTTTTCACCAGAGCAAAACACTTCACATTTTATGTTTTTAATGTGGCTATTTACTGTTGAAGTACACCGCCATCATATGAGTGAAATACCTTTGAGCATGGCGTGAAACACCAATCAATCAATCTATTTGTTTCTATGTGCTATACTTGGGTACATCAAGGAATCAACAGTTCCATATGCTGTCTTCCTGTCAGTTGAAATTTATTGTCTTGTATTTAAACAGTTTCTATACTATATAGTATAGAAAATGTTGAAATACAAGACAATAAATTTGTTCACCTGGATTTTATTTTCAACATGTATATCAACGTTGAAGCTCTAACCTAATGCCTTCAGCATGTGAGAAACTCTAGGATGGTAAAGCGTTGGCAGTTATGGTTTTGTTCCAAACACTGAGCAAGATCCTGGTGACTGAATTAACATCTACTGAAACAATGCCCATTCAAATATAAAGAAGAAAATATAAAGAAGAAAAACAACATGTATACAAAGAATTTAATCAATACAGAAAAAATATATTATGTTATTGTCTTGTATTTCGTTTAGTGTTGCCCTCTGGCTAAGGACAGCATTTTCCGAGCACAGTCATGCTTGTCTTAATAAACACTAGAGGAACATTATTTTTCCAACATAGCAAAACACTTCACATTTTATGGTTGTGTCAGTGTGGTTATTTACTGTTGGAGTACATGGCTGTCATATAAGTGAAAGAGCCTTAAGCATGCATTAAAAGCCAATCAATCAATCAATCATTTAGTATATGACTTATAAAATTCATTGCCTATAGAGAATGTTACAATCCAGATGAAAATCCAATAACTTGATCAACCTCTCCATCAAATTGATCTCTTTAATGTTACCAAATTTTGCTTATTACTAGGGGTGCTTAAACAAAATATCAAATTAATGGACTATCAATAACTGCTGCAGGCCAGTCATGTTTTGATTTGTTCAGGAGAATCCAACGTTTCTGTATAATTAGTATTCTTTTCATGAATCTATATAGGGGTTCAATTAACTTGGATCCCCACCATTTCATGAATAGGCTTACCTGATAAAAAATAAATAATATAATAATAAATTACCATTGTAAGTGCCTGTTGTGTAACTCTGAAATAACAGATCTTATTGACACAGGTTTGAACTTTCTCTAAAGTAACCAATACCTGGATAATGTGTACCTGGGAATCAGGTAACACAAAGAAATCTTGTTATTATCCTAGTACTCAGGTTGCAACGCATAATATAATAATAGGTTAGAAAAACAAAATCTGGACAAAACAGATGATAAATCAATATATGAGAGCTGTTCAGGGTACATGTGCATACATCCTTATTATAGATTTTACTTGTAGGGAAATCTGATATGCAAACATTGTCCTTATTTCAGAATATTTTTTAGATTACATAATTCTAATCTTCGGTTTTCAGCATAATTAGAGTCTCTTATTTACAGCATACCCTAAATCATCTAAAATTTCGACCATAAAATTACTTCTTTGAAAGCTATTTATAGGACAAGGAAATAATATCTGGGAGTCAGATGACAATTTTGCAGTTAGGGAGAATCAGGATTTATAACTGAGAGCCTCAGGGAAGAACAGTTTTTGAAAAACTGACGGAGTTTATATATTGTATCCACCCTCGTTAAATAAAGTTATATATATATATAGAAAATATAAATTTGTTAATTTACATGCTATTATACTTTTACAACTTGCTAAAAGGTGACAGTGATTCATGGTTGAAATTTTAGGTGATTTAAAGTAATTAGAATCGTGCAGAGAAATTCATGTGCATTATTTGAGAATTAACTGCCATTGTTGATTTCAAATGACTTAGAAATGGACCTTAACTATTTTGGCCTGCTCAATACCCAACCATACTTTAAGCCTTTCAGCATCCAATGTAAGCCACCAATAAGCAGATACCTTGGCAGTTGGTGTTATACCTGTTGACGACTGTTGTTAGCACCTGTAGCTTACCTGTGGCAAGGTAAATATGAAGGTAAAGATGACTGATAGATCCAGGTACTGTACAACATTCGTCAGTATCCACAGTATAAAAATCAATTATTGGGAACTACTGTGGGCATGTCCTGTTTCCACGGCATATCAACTACCAGTACTACAGGTTACTTGATCATTCTGTATCAATGTATGATTTGATATCTTTGCGTTTCTATCAGGAAAACATTCTCATCTGACAGGTAGGCCGCTGTTCTTCTTACCTTGATTCCCTTAGTACTGAAACCATATAGATTTACTTAAGCAAGGGGCTGCACTATGGTTCAGGGGTTAGCCTGTCTGACTACTGACCCTCCTTTGGTGTACTACAAGGCTTGAAGTCTCCCAGTGGACCACAGGTATATGAGGGAGTCTTACGAGGTGATTCCAGCTATTGCAGGGGATGGTTTTCACTAGGTTTCCTCCCTGTTTTCCACCATATTTAGTTAGGCAGAGTAAGAAGCCGATCTGTTGTCATATAAGTGAAATACCCTTGAGTACGATGTTAAACACCAATCAAACAAACCAATCCACCGGTGATGTTGATATTGTTCTAATGCTCCAATACAATTAAAGAATGTAGAGTTTTTGTGAGAGGTGCTGAAACGTGTTTCTGTTTTATTACTGCTTTGTTGTGTTGAACACATGTTTTGATATCTTGTAGCAATCGATTGATGTGACTTGTGTTTACCTGTGTGGAAGTAAATGAATTCATTCAATGCATCATGTTGTTACATGTATGTGGTATACATTAATGACCGTGTTGTTGAGATTAATGGTAATAATATGATATTATTGAGCTGCTCAACATGTATTGGCATAAGATACATTGCATTATTTTTCACCTGTAAATTTGAATTAAGCATATGTGCAATATTTTACCGAACAAATGTGGATGAAATAAAAGCTATACCTATATGCATTTATATTGTATAAGATTACGTTCTCCCTGTGTTTTTATTCATCTTGATTTGGATGAAGGTCTACCTGTATTTCTGTTCATCTTGGATTGGATGAAGATCTAATGGAATTCATTTTTTTCTGTTCATCTTGCATTGATCTGCTTGTACCTGTATTTCTGTTCATCATGTATTGTATTTAGATCCCCCTGTATTTCTGTTCATCTTGTATTGTATTGTATAGTGATCTACCTGTATTTCTGTTCATCTTATATTGTATTGGGATTTACCTGTATTTCTGTTCCTCTTGTATTGTATTTGGATCTACCTGTATTTCTGTTCATTATGTATTGTATTGAGATCTACTTGTGTTTCGGGTTCATCTTGTATTGTATTGGCATCTTCCTGTATATCTGTTCATCTTGTGTTGTATTGTATTGAATTCTACCTGTGTTTAGGTTTAATTTGTATTGTATTGGGATCTACCTGTATTTATGTTCATCTTGTATTGTATTGGTATCTTCCTGTGTTTATGTCCGTCTTGTACTGTATTGGGATCTACCTGCATTTCTGTTCATCTTGTATTGTATTGTTTTGAGATCTACCTGTATTTCTGTTCATCTTGTATTGTATTGTATTGGCATCTACCTGTTTTTCTGTTCATCTGGTATTATATTGTATTGGGATCTACCTGTATTTCTGTTCATCTTGTATTGTATTGTATTGGGATCTACCTGTATTTCTGTTCATTATGTATTGTATTGGGTTAACCTGTGTTTCTTTTCATCTTGTATTGTATTGGGATCTACCTGTGTTTATGTTCATCTTGTATTGTATTGGGATCTACCTGTGTTTATGTTTGTCTTGTATTGGGATCTATCTGTATTTCTGTTCGTCTCATATTGCTGAGTTTCCAGATAACCATGAAGTACTTGATTATTGAAAGTTTGGTGTATCAATGTATGATTGGATTGGATTTTAATTAGTACTTTTAATCTACCCACTTTCAATACATCCCATCTTGCAGTACTGTTAGGTACATGGCTTCACGTGTCACAAATGTCCTCTGGTGCAGTTTAATTAAGCCTGTGCTGTATGGTATACTGTAATAAGCTTGTATTGTATATTGGGTGGAGTCAATCAGGTAGCCTTATCTGAGAAATTAATCTAGCCACCAACGTGGGAATGGTCAATAAAAGTGAATAATAATGAGTATGTATTGACTGACCACAGAGAGTACATCAGTGCGACCTGTACACCTATACCAGTGCTATTCCAGGTAATGTTTCCTTGAGAGGGCCACCAGAGGGAGCATTTCAAATGAAATCAATTAGGCCATGTCTTATTGGGGGTGTCAGACAGCAGTTGGTTCCGTGTTATCTTAGGCCGAAGTTGTTTAATTGGCCATCTGTCACATAACTTTCTCAGGAGCCAATCCGTGTTTGATTGAAGATTTAGACTAGAAACAGCTGACACAGGTGTATAATTGGATAGTTTGAATTAACTCCCTCTTGTGGCTATCACAGGTAAACAGTCCCTGAAGTAGCAGTGGTTTAAACGGTCTGTAAATAGGTATATAAATTGCCCCTGTAAATGAGACTACATGAATTGATGCAAATTAAGACAATTGTTCAACAAGTCCATGGTTGATATCGTAAACATATTTTGTGTTTACAGTGGTCAATAGTAGGTTTTCTGTCACAATCGTTCTAAGGAATATATCTTATGTAATAGTGAAAATAATTAGTCCCACGCATGTACTGACTTAATTCAGAAATACTGGGAAATAGATAATTTTGTCTTAATTGTCTGTTTATTTGCTTCATGGTTGATAAGTTTATTCAAGCAGTGTGTCCATGTATTGAATCTCAGACCAGTACACTGTTGATGTTAATCTTGTACTAATCACCTGTTTATGGGTTGTTTACTTTATTCCACTAGTACATCTATGTATGAACGTGGAAAAAGATAAGGATAAGTCTTGTTATTTTAATTGAAAGTAACGGATAAAAAAAAACCTTTTAGTTTAATTATGATAGAGCATTACATGTAGATTGTCTATGTATGAAATCTCTACTTGTGTAACCAGATTCAAAAATCAATAACATGCAAAACATGATGAATGTTCCTATTTTAATGGCGGATAAAAAAACCCTTAGTTTATGACAGAGCATTAGACAATAGGTATTATTTTTTGCCAATCTTGACTTTTTAACGTCTTACTGAGCACTTTCTAAAGTGACACTTATCTCTTTAAATCTGAAATATGTTAATATTATTCTGGTATTCAGGATGAGATTATAGGATGTATAATGTGGCTTTGACTTTTAAACAATGCTAACTAGGACCATAAATTAGAGATCTATCTACATAAATGTCTATTGCTATTGTAAATGGTCATTGTAAAAAAATTGGTTATCGAAAGTGTTCTGTAAAAATTAAACATCGCTGGAAATTTCAGATCCAATTACGACCATATTATCAAGATTGTAATGAAAATGTATTTATCTATTTTACAAATTATTGTTCATTGATTTATTGTGCCACACTATTAAGTGGCATAGTATAAGTTGGGGGTGATCAAGAAACTAATATATTTTTTTTATGGGTAACAACTTCTATGTTTATTTGCGGGCTGTTGGAGAGAGCTTCCTGGTGCCCTGGTACTCTCAGAGATTAGGGGCAACACGAAGCGGATATATTTGTAGCATCCTGTTATGTCTTGTGTTTGTCTTGTAACTTGTCATTGTTTGTTGCCAGTGGCATTGAGGGTGGTTTCTTTTACCCATTCGGCTGGCACGCTGTCATATGAGTGAAATAACCGTAAGCATGGCATAAAAGCCCAATCAAACAAACAAACCTATGTTCATTCAG
>JAUELC010172914.1:0-11053 GCA_031471745.1 Cryptochiton stelleri | reverse complement strand
AGTTTACCACCTTCTTTGTAACGCATACATCACTTGATGTGAGCGTAAAACTGATCCTGGTAATTGGTCTGAGTGAATCGTACATCACCGGACAGTTCAAAATCTTGACGTATGTCATTCAGAAGGGTTTTAAACACGAAAATTTTGTCGCCCTCACTCACGCACAAATACAAACAAACAAAAATGCGCATGCGCATTACACACACACACTAACACCACCACCACCACCTCATTCAGAAAGTAAAGGTCAAAGGTTACGAAGGCCAAAGGTCAAAGGTCAGCCAAAGTCAATACACCCCAGATACTCACACCCAAGGTCACGCGCAGGCGCACCACACACACTAGTCACTAGGACTACCGACTCTACCCCCACAATATTGCGTCGATATACAGCATACGCACAAACCTTCCTTGTTATCTATGGAAGAGCAAGAAATGGGTGGTTATCGGGTTGTGAGTGGTGCCACTGTTGGTCGACGCGTGGGTCAATGGGGGAGTGGTAATGTCGCTAGTGGTGTTTCTAGGTGGTGTTGGTAGGTCGAATAACGCTGCAGGGTTAGCTTAGTTTCGTAGCTGTATAAGTTCACTCATTACGTTCTCCATAGAGCTACGTCGTATGCCTATCCTTTTCAAGTCTGCTTTGTATAAATTTCTTACACCTTACTTCACAGCACCATGTTATTGCTGTACATTTTACATTGCTTTAACGCACATCTGACGGGTATGAGAATGTCCTTGTTTTTACCGACATGTTCAGCAGATTTTGTATGGCCATCCCTACCCGCAAGCTGACAGCAGAAACAGTGGCGTCCGCCCTGGTGAAGAACTGGTTCCCATACTTTGGCTGTCCTGGCCCCCTTTATTCTAACTAAGCCATTTTGAGTCAAACATCATTACAGATTTGTGCAAGTGTTATGGTATCCAGAAGCGCAGCCCGACAACAGCTCCAGCGACATTTTGTCCGGCGACAATTGCTCCGACGGCAAATGTCACCAGGAATAGTACCCAATAATTCAGATCACTTTTGGGTTGGAACAATTGTCGCCAGAGCAATTGCTATAGAGAGAATAATCACACCACACCATACCACTCACAAGGTAATGGTGACTGCAAGGTAATCTGTGGAATAGAACCATGCACGAGATGTTGACAACACTCCCACCTGAAAAGAAGCGACGCCGGAAAGACTAATCACTTGAGCTTAGCCTGGCGTATAACCGCCATGTCCACTTCTCAACAGGGTATCCCCCATTCTACCTAATGATGGGCCGATATGCAAAATTACCGATGGACATCACCTTTGGGTCGGCTACAACACCAGTATCTTCAGAAGTCTCAACAATGCATGAGTGGATCAACATACATCAACAACGGCTCCAGACAGCATGTGATATAGCCAGAAAGCGTTCACAAGAAGCTGGTCAAGCCAAAAAGCTGGTCTATGAACGGGTATCACCAGGTGCATTGATCAAGTCTGGCGATCGGGTTCTGCTCCTTAACCACAAACCTAGGGGACGGAACAAGATTCCATATCGTTGAGAACCTGACCCATACATTGTTGTTGACCAGAGTAACCCAGAGCTTCCCGTATTCAGGATACGCCGTGAGAGAGTGGAAGTTAGTGAAGGTTGCATGTCCATCGTAATCAGCTAAAATTGTGTTATTTTCCAATGGATGCTCCTACAAGAAGGAACACTGCAGTACCTACCAACACTAGCATAGAACAACACAGTAAATCAAGAGTACGTTTTCACGATCCCTTGCATGACCAGCAAATCAATGATAACCAGAGAGCTACCCGAGCTAACCAAGTCATCAGGGTTTGGAATTGATGAACCGTATTCTGCATTGAGACGATCAACTTGGGTAAACAGGGACATCCCTCCACAACGGCTATCCTTGGCGGGTAAACATGAAGTGAATACTGCAGAAAAGTAAACTGACTTTTAAGTAACTAATATTGGCGTTGTCTGATTAGTTTTATTGACGCCGGGACGTTGTCAGTAAAAGAAGGGTGAATTTAATGGTAAAACATTTACCTCGCTATCAGTAAACATCAGACCTAAACAAATACAACATAATTTATGTAGCCGTATTTCTGTGTTACTTAACAGTTGTGTTTTGTTTCACGGTTTGATCACATCAAGGAAAGACAATCGTATTTTCAAACAGTTTTATGTTATTGTTAATTGATTGTAAACTCCTGTCAGTGCATTCATTTTGCTGAGTCTAATTTAACTCTTTTATTACATGTATAAGTATTGCATATTTGGCCAAATGCCTTCATTGTGTTATTATATGTTAGTCCATACTATAATAGATTTTAGTACTGTATGAGCTTTATGACAAGTCAAGCATCAAAATGACATTGGGAACAATTGCTAGTGACCTGACAGGACGGGTACCCACCCGTGCTGTCAGGTCACAAGCAATTGTTCCCTGTTCCTTTTCCGCCGCCGTAACACTGGTTCTCAGTACTGTTATATAGAAAAGTGGATTATCATTACGTAACTGGTTTAAGAGGCATTTAGAAGTTGAGACACTAAACACATAACACATCAGTTTATAGATTACAACTTCTGGTTTATTATCGGCGCAACGTTTCAATGTCTATTCCGACATATACAATATACATATACTTGAGAAGGATATCAGAATAGACATAGAAACGTTGCGCAGATAATTAATCAGAAGTTGTAATCCATAAAGTAATGTGTTATATTGACAATTAAGTAGTATATAAATCACAATGAGATAAACCAGAGTTAAGGTGTACAATCTAGTAATAAATATGGGGTTTAATGTGTTGTTAGCTCGTTATTTGGTAAATTATTACTAAATCTATGAACGTTTACAGGTGTGATGCTGCCGGTTTGACATGGCTGTTGTCGCTATCAACTGGTGGTGGGTTATCCCCTGTCGACGTGAATTAGTCTCACCGGTGAGTTATGGTTAGTGGGTATGTAAATTAAAATAAGGTCATTTCATGTTTTATATTAAATTAGATTTCAAGTAATGGCCAGTAACAGAATGTTTATTGCTAATGTTAGTTTCTAGTATGTTGTATTTCATTATCCTGCTATCACATGCTTAATGATGGGAAATGCATAATACAGAGTTGTTATCCTGCTAAGAGAATCTTAATAATATTGTCTAAATAATATTGCTTCAACACGAGTGATGTGAAACTTGTTCATGAATGGTTACTGTTGTATCTAATCTGTATTCATTATTATTGATATGATGTATCCCATCGATATTCTAGTCCATTTGTCATGTTGGTATATTTGTATGAAAGCAGTTATATGTTTTGATATGGACTGATTTATGGTTGTCGTTAGCACTCATGATAAGTGTAGGTCACCAATATTCTGAGAATATTCCCATTATATAACATGTGGTTATGTTACTTGATTGAGCAGAGTTATGGTGTTAGAGTTATGGTCACATCTTATTGGCTGGTTAAGCACCTTATTATTTTAGATTAGATTCATAGAGTAATATAGATTAGGCCTAGTATAGCCGACTTACTAGTAGTTAAGGCCTATAAGTAAACGTATTTGGATCTAAACTAGTCAGTTATAAAATTCCTTGAAACTCAGCTGTTTCTCTAAATGTAAAAACAGTGCCATTTGAATATGTTCATTAATTTTGCAACAATTTCACAAAGCTGTTGTTCTCCATTGTTTGTTAAATTGAACTAGTCGATTTTTTCCCCGTATGTTTCTGTGCTTATGCCACTGCCCGTTTTCGTTATGCCTGTCATTTTATCAACTATTATTGCCTTATGGTATATCTAATAAAAGAACCTCAAATTGGAGATTGAACTCTTTGCAATTTATTCCATTTACACGATTATACAATGAAATCCCGCAATACAAATGTCTTTGGTTGCCTTACTATTTTTCCCAGAATGATATATTGCAACATAAAAATATAGACACTAAATATATAGAATTGTGGAATGCAAATGCAGAATCTTACAACACATATTACAAATGTATAAGAAAAATACAAATTTGAGAACGAATATGACGTTTTTGTGCAAACATTTTGAAGTTTTTAAAACATATATAATTTGTCGAATATTGAAACACTTCGCCTGCCATACTAGTACACGGGCATTTGGATGTGGTTATACAGTGAAATGTGAAGCGAAGATAACTTCTACCATCAATTTAATGACATGGCTTGATATAACTCCATGAGTCCTTCATAGAGGCACCTCAGAGTTTGCTTATTCGTTTCAACCTATCAGTAAACGGAAAATATGAGCTTACATCTATCTCAATCATGTATATAGTTCAATCCGGGTTGCGGAAATTCCTAGAATTAATACATAGTCTATCCCTACTTTAAGCGCCTCACCCGAAGCAACCCTTGTGTCGTCCATTATATAACGTGGTCAACACTCATCGTCTTATCAGTGATGGGACCTATTCCGGTTTGACTGTGCAGACGACAGAGACGTGATCGGCCTAGCGTCACCATGACACCACGTCTCGACCTCATCCCGCCATCATCATCCCCACCCCACTAACTCACCCTGGCACAACAACCAAGCCCTAATATTTATGTACAAGCGGAACAGTCTTCCTGACTATGTAGTGAAGAGCAAACCAACTTTTATTCCTAATAATGTACTGCAGAGCAAGCAAACTTTATTTCTGATGATATAGTGCGGAGCCTAGGACTTCAATAGGAGTCGATTTTCTTATAATATCCAGGTGCAGACGTGGTACAGCATGCGCGGTCAGCTTCTCGTTATTTATTTATTTGTTTAATTAAGTTGGGTAAAGTAATTATAATCTATCTGTCAACATAGTAAAAATATTTGTTTAATGATTGGTAGATAATTTGAAAAAAAGAGACGTGAAGCATGAGCTTTGTTGTTCGTCAGTCTTTTTACCAGTACCACAACTAGTCGATCAGCCTTTCCGCATCAGTTGGTTGTTTTACCAGTTGGACATACATCTTGCTGAAGGATCATTATGGGCATGTTAAATACAATGCTATGGATTCCTTTGGTATTCGGCCTGCTGACATCCAATCATTTGATAATCGCTGAAATGTATTACCATTTTAACTTGGAGTCTGTCCATTTCCAAGAAGTAGTTGATTTATGTGACGATCTGGGAATGTCAATTGTAACAATAGAATCAGAAAAGACTTTCAATGAAGTGCTGACTTTCCTAAACGAATCAGGGTATGTTCATAGTCAGTGTTTTATTTGTTTTGTTACCTATATATATGTTTTTAAACATAATCTCAGAATGTTTTTTGTCACAGGAATATTTTTGTTTGATTGTTGTTTTGTTTTATGTTAGTGGGTTTTCTTTATAAAAATTTTGGGACCAAAGGATACAAACATATTGTTGCACAAATTTACAAATAAAAACCGCAGTTACAAGGGCATTTAAATAAGTGAACTTAATTGATCCGGCTCTGGTCCGGTGGATGAACTATTTTAGACCGGCAATTGATAATTTTGCGTTTACACTGGGGGAAGGTGAACTATTCTGATGCGGATTGTTATTACTCACGGAAAAAGGTGCGTAAGAAAGGCGGTCTATTCTGATGCGGATTATTTTAGTTCACCTTTGTTTCGTCCTTGTAAAGGCGAAGATTAATCTGATCCGAATCAGAGCCGGCTCACACCCTCGAATTGTGGCTCATGTAACCACCACTGTATTCGACCTTTTAAATCTATAGGCTATTGTATGGCTTTCGTTATAAATCCCCATTGTCTGATCTAATCAATTCAATGATAACAAATAGCTTATGTATTTATGTCCATTTTAGCAATTCGAGCTTTAACTTAACTGTAACTTAACAATACACTGACTGAAGGGTGAACTGTAATCATCCCTAAAACTCGAGTCACCTTATCTATCAGACCAAGCCGCGGTCGTGGTGCGGTTAATAATGGTTATGGGGTAATTTAATGGCCAGGTTAGGCGCATGGCTTCATATGTTCGTTATAAATTGCATAATATAAAATAATAATGTACATTATTATTTTACCCAGAATAGTGCTACCATCCACCTTTCGTATACAGTACCAACTGTGGCTTGGTCTGACCCTCCCATCAAATATCATTGATGTCTCTGACTTCAGATGGTCAGAAGACCGTCAACTCACCTAGACAAAATGGGAAGATCTTGAACCAAATAGCCGCCATAAATCCAAATGCGTCGCCATGGGTAAAGATACCAACTGGTATCCGAAAGGCTGTTCTTTGAATAATAATTACAGCACAGTCGGCCACAGAGAGGGGAAACATACGTTCCCAGCTGGTAAGCACATATCTGTTAACAACTAATTAAAGACTAAACTTTTAACAATTTACAACTTGTACGGAAATTATTTTCGTTAATCAGGTCAAATTTTCTTTTTCATGTGATTTATCAATGTAATCGAGGCTTCATAAAGAGAGCGTTCTCTATCTTAAGTTTCATTGGTGTTTGATTTCATTTGCTTAGCAACAAATACAAATAAATACATACCTACACGTCATTCCAGGAGCCACGTGTCAAATCTCAAAATAATGTACATACGGTTTCTTTACTCGACTAATCATAGGTACTGTCTCTTTCTATCCCCGACCCTAATTTGTAAAGGGTTTTCTACCTCATACACACCGGGATGTGTTTTCTGTCAACATTTTCAGTATTTATTCACTCAATCGTTTTGGCTGTTATATCCAACAAAATAAACATTCCAGCTTCATATATCAATCTAATTTTATTAAAATACAAGGTAGTTGGCTTATATACTGTGGATGAATTATTTAACATAGAAAGACCAGCGTGACATCTCTCAGAAACTAACATCAATATTGCTGGATTAGGGTCTATTCTTTCATTGTGTGTTTTTTTTTTTACTGATTAAATTTGTATATCAGTCCATAGTAAAGTTATACTGGACCATAGCCCTAAACCGCTTTGTATTTTAAACTGCAATAGCTAAGTGGGCACATTGTTCAATGTTATTCTATGCTTTCTTTCAACCTGCTATGGTTCATATACTCATCCCGAAGCCCATCCTAGCTTTGATTTGTGTCATAGATTTCAAACCGCATTACATATCAATTGGACTTTTAATGGTAAAATTTTATCCGAGTTTCCACTGTTTGAACGGTTTTCAATTTGTTTCTTTGTGTGTTCGTTGTCAAATGTTGTTTATGTTGTCAGTTTATGCACGCAATTACAAGCTTATTTCAACGTGTGTACATGTTTTTCAAATTTTTGCCCGCTTTTATACTTATTCTTTCTGACTGAAGCCTTTGTGTTATGATTCTGAATAAGAAAATTATAAAAGTGCTTTTTCCCCAACAGATTCTGCCATTTTCTATCGAGTTGTAAAACATGTTCCGAACAGTCTCATGTTGGCAGTGTTCCAGAATACCAACTGTCTGGTCTGTGGCAGTCACTGCCTGTGTGATCCGGACTGTGGCGTCATGCAGCATAAGAGTGACTCCACCTGTCGGCTGTTTTCCCGGAATACAAATTTCATTAAACCTGTGGATGGAGCTTCTCTTGACGGATATGTATATAAAAGGATGAAATAGATGTTTCGATGTAATATTTATATTGTAATAATGATTATTACTTTTTCTGAACTGCAATAAGTTTATGTAGTACAAAACTACTTGAGACGCCATTTTGCTTAATTTTAACATTCGTATCTTGAAGATAACACATCCTATAGTCAACAATACTGTTGTCGATTTTGAGAGCAGCTCGTTTGAAATGAGTTATATTGAACGTTTGTTTTGACAAAATCGTTCCAAAAATTCCTACAGATGTTAACATGGATTTGTTCCATCGTGGAATCAGTTGTCTAGTCTTATCTTTCTTTACCATAAATTGAAAATTTTGTGATTCTGAGTTGTTATACCATGAAGAATAAATTTCTTACTTGATTATTATCAGTGTCTTTTGAAATTGAATAGTTATAACTGTAATATGCGTGACCATAAGCCTATTACCTAAAAGTGTGCAACTCACATTTAGGTAATGTCCTCGGTTTTGAGGTTCAAATATGATGTGACGTAGAAAGCAAATAAACTCGGAGAGCACAGATGTTTTGAGTGATGCACGATGAGAAATTTATATTTGTGACAACCGGTTACCCTAAAAGACTGCCCCGTAAAACTCATGTATTATGCCTTCACAACAACTGGCCGTTTATTTGTCAATGTACTGTATTGATAAATATTACACTTTTGTAAAATAAATACCGTGACAATCTAGGTAAAATACATGATAAAATACGTGGGATGGGATCACAAATGCCTCTCATTCCCAGGTTAAGTTTTTTTTATATTTCCCCGATTATGCAAATTTGTACCTTTCGGTCACTGATCTATATATAGGTCAGTTTTTTTTAACAATCCGCTTTAGGCGATGTCACAATGTGAATTACCCATAATTCCACAATGAAAAAAAATACTGGTGTCAGATATGTAATGTCTCTATTTTTTGCTGGTCCTCAACGCCGGTTAGACTATCTAAGGGAGAGTTGCACACTTCTGGTCAATAGACTTCCGACGTGACTTGACGAGTGAGACTACCCAACAAAACATAATTTTATAATTTCGCTGTGTCAAGTTTTGAATCCAACGTTGCAGGCCAACATCTTCAGTATTTTCAACACAAAGATTAATTTCAGGTTCAGAAGTAATAACATTTAATGGATGTAAAATTTGAGAGTCAGTGCCATTTCTATCTGTATGTGGTTTTAACTTATTACTAGTAAAAAGTTGTGTGGATTTGAGCAGATTAAGAGTTGTGATGACATAATTAAGATCACTAATTTTATTATCAATAATATAAGGGCCGAAATACCTCGGTTCAAGTGTACTACTCTAAGTAGGAAGTATAACGCTAATACTTTCTGACGCCTTGAAATTAAATTCAAAAGATTTCTTATCACAGAGACTTGGGAGGATTTAAGATTTTCAATTATTTCAGCTTCTTTAACCGATTTATCATATTAAGATGAAATTTCTTGATCGTTGTGTTTCTCAGTAATGAGCTGTGCTTTTTTTAAGTTTTATTACACTGACTTTGAGTTAGGTAAGTGGGCTTATCAGAATTGATGGGTTCATCGGTATTAAATAACTGTGTAAGAAATGTGCTAGATAAGTCTACAGCGTGGATGTTTTATGTTCAGTTACCTTTTTCTACCTTTTTTTAAACATAACCCTGGTACCTGCACATGATGAATATGAATCATGTATTTCATGTTTAACGGGGTCAGGTTTGTGTGATAAGCTAGGTCTGTTAGTAATGAGTGGATTTACAGTAACTTTATCCCCTGGCAAATCATTTCCGAACAACAGGTGGATACCTTCAAAAGTAATCAAGGCCAAACACCTAATGTGACAGACCTAGAAATAAAATCCGAAGACAAATAGATATTATGGAGCGGTACACTGGAGGTATCACAATCTACACCCTTGATAAGCAAATTCGTACCAGAAAAAAAAACAAATCTGCCAATAAAAGGGACACTGCGGCGCCAGTATCCCTCAAAATCTTAACAGCATTAGACAAATCCCTAGAAAGTGATACAATCCGCTATGGATAAACGGTTCAAATGTATCCATACTCTCTTGGGAGGAGCTACACGTAGGCTTCATCTTGTTGTCATTATGCGAGGCGGAGCTGACATTGTTTTCGCTGGGTGATGCAGAGCGGATCCCAATATTAGGCTTGAGCTACAAAACGCATACCCCAGTAGGCTTTGATTCGCACTGTCCCTCCGTTTTATGTTTTGATTGCCAACACTCAGATATAACATGGTTAATATTTTTGCAATAATTACACACCACATTATAAGACTGTATTTACTGGGTGAGGAAGAGCCGTTTGAATTTTAGTGTTAAACTTGTCAGCCACAGTGGCAGCAGTTTTGATAGTTTAAACCTCTTTATCTTCAATTAATGTTTTGATATCGATAGGAATACACCTCTTTATTTCTTCAATTGAATGAGCTTTCTAAAATAATTTACCTACTCTCTTATAAAACAGCCATCAATCGAGGAATTGTTCTTTTTTTCTTGCATATCTTATGTATGTCTGGTCTTAATGTTAAAACAGTCACGAAATTTCTTCCATATGCTTTTGGTATGAGTTCACAACCCTTTCATGACTCTTTTTACAAAATCATAATCAACAGCCTGTTCTTCAGATAACTAAGTGAATATAGCTCTGGCCTTTCCAACTAAACCAATCATTTCCAGCTTTAGCTTCTCTAGTTTTATTCTCTCTTGTCTATCTCTAATTTATCCTGTCTATCTGTTTCTTCTGTTTGAAGTTTAACTTTTTCTAATTCTAATTTCTCCTGTCTATCTCTTTCTTCTCTATATGCTTGAATTTTGACTTACTCAAGTTCCCTATCTCTTTCCCTTTCTTCACTAATAATATGGCTATCTCAATCTACCTTTTTCTGTTTTAATTTTGGAGTTTTCAAGTTCTAATTTCTTTAATTTCTTAATTTCTTGATTTTCTGACATGTGATTTTTCGAAATAGTCTCGTCAAATTCCCAAAGCTGAACTAAATGTGTATTGTTTGTCTTTGTTCTTAGAGACCTTTAAATGGTAGGAGCTAGATATTGGACTAATGTCAGTAAAGCCTCTTTCATAAACGAATCAAAAACATCCTCATAAGGCGCTTCCATAAAATCTGAAGGATATTGGCGTGTAGGAAGAAACAATTGCTAATACCAATCACATACAAAGAATGGGCATAAAACAATCAATAAAAGTAAACACTACTTGAAATTAAAGCGATGTTTTGGCTTGTCTTTTCAACCAATTTGTGATGGGAACTCGAATTAATGAAGGCTCACAGTTGTTTCAAAATGTTGATTAAATATTTACGCATATTCTCCCTATCAGTAATTACACCCGCATTGATTTGATGGTATTTCCCTGTTGTCACTGCCGTATTTTAGGTCATTAATTAGGTTCAATATTATTATAATGTCATTGTTCTGGTCAATAAATACATGATCACAAAAGGCAGTTCGCGCCATATCGATCA
>JAUELC010172913.1:0-17561 GCA_031471745.1 Cryptochiton stelleri | reverse complement strand
TTGGCCATGTTGTCCCATTCCAGAAGCATTGAGAAACATAATCATCCATGGCCATTGTACACAAGAAACGATATTTTTTAAAAAATTCAACACTTTCTTGTGACATTTCACCTATGCGTTTCTTTTTTGACAGAGTATACTTTAGATCTAACAATATACGGTGGATTAAAAATTGTGTCTAAGGTTGAAACATTAATGTTTAAAGACCGCAATTTAAAAAATAAAACACGACGCTCATGTGCATACTTGTTACATTTTAAAATATAGTGTGATATGTCATCTAACACAAAGCATGAATCACAGTTGCCGTCTGGGTGACAGTTTATTCTAAAAATATGAGCATTCACAGGCAGATGGCCTGATAAAACACGATGGATGAGTGATTCTGGTTTTCTACAAGATGAATATATATTTACAAATGACAAAGATGGCTGAATGTTATAGAAAAAACGTCCTGTATCAGATGTATCCCACCTCTGCTGCCACAAATCTTTAAGTTGAAACTTAAAACGAGATAAAATTTCTGAAACAGACAGAGGAA
Source organism: Cryptochiton stelleri (assembly GCA_031471745.1). Taxonomy (NCBI): domain Eukaryota; kingdom Metazoa; phylum Mollusca; class Polyplacophora; order Chitonida; family Mopaliidae; genus Cryptochiton; species Cryptochiton stelleri. The sequence goes on along the minus strand of JAUELC010172913.1, from coordinate 17,020 downwards.
TGTTAAAAGATACTTCAGGTAATGTGAGGGATTGCTTTGCTAAAAGGTCAGCTCTTTCGTTGCCATCAATGCCGCTGTGTCCCGGAACCCATTCAAAAGAAACATGAATGCCTTCATAAAATAGTGACGTGTCCATAAATAAAATGTCATGTAAAATAGGAGAGGGGCGAGGCCAATTACAATTATGTAAAGCTTTAAGCGCGCTAAGAGAATCTGAAAATATAACAGACCTAAAAGTTTTTATAGCCAACTTTAATGCAAACAATTCCGCAGTAAAAACAGAGATTTTGTCCGAAATTCGGTAAAAGGCAGAACGCTTGAGTTCCGGGACACAAAAAAGCTACACCAGTCCTACCAACGTCAGGAGACATAGACGCGTCTGTGTATATATGTAAATAGTGTTCCCAATTAGATGAAATATGATCAAGTGTACAAAGTTTAATTATGTCGAAGGAGTCAGACTTTTTAATTTTTTTTTTTTAAAAAGATTTTAAATTCCAAGGCTGTTGAAATCAAGGGTGTTTCCAATTACCAAGAAGGAAAATTTGAAATAATAAATTTAAACGACTTGGAACATTTTATGCGTGAATTATTTAAAATTAAGACTAATGGTGACGGAATACGTTTGTTGGTAAATAAGACTGCTTCTGGTTTTAAAGGATAAAACCGAAAACCCCATGCCCTAGCCCACTTAGCGGTATCATTTAGCCCACCCTGAAAATATTTGACCAGATGGCTTTGTCGTCTGCAAACAGAGAACAAGATAATTTAGGGTTGAGACAGGAAGGTAGATCATTTATCATGATCAAAAGTAATGTGAGTGAAATCATACTGCTCTGGGGGACTCCATTTGCTAAATTGTATACTGGACTATTAGAATTTCCAATACGTTCTTGTAAAGTACGGTTAGATAAAAAAATCCCCGTATCCACCCCAATATTTTACCCCAAATACCCATATCCCGCAACTTAACTAATAACCCACCCCTCAACACCATATCGTACGCTTTCTCTATATCTAAACCACATGACGCTGAGTAATCCACGAACCAATTAAAATTGCAACTAAAAAAAGTAAATAAGATTTAGATGCAATAGACGTATGAATAGAATATTCCAGCGTAACAGTGTCTGTTGAACATCTATTCCTCCTAAAACCACTCTGGAATCTAGTAATAATGTCGTGTTTATCAAGGTACCAGACCAGCCGCTTATTAACTAATCTTTCCATTAACTTGCATAAGCATGATGTGAGGGCAATGGGTCTATAAGAAGAGGGGTCCGATGGATATTTACTAGGTTTTAAAACTGTGGTGACAATTGCTCTCGTCCAAGAAGACGGTAAAATCATTGATGACCAAATGGTATTAAAAAACAATCAAATTATATTAAGAGCTGAGTCCGGTGAATGTTTTAAAATCTGGTCCCATCCTCCCCTGGTGTAGTATTCCTGGTAGAATATAGGGCTTGTTTCAGTTCAGATAAAGTAAAACCATCATTTAAAGGCATATCGTCAAACACAATATTATTACAAAAAGCTTTACTATCTTGTTTTCGCGGTAAACATTCTTTATCGTAATTATTATCCCTTCTCACGTGTCTTTCAGCCAATACGGAGCACTTTTCAGGAATGGTCACAAAAGTTTCAGATTCAGTTTTAAGAGTAGGAATATTGAAGGAGGTCTTTTTACCATTAATGGCTTTAACGCGCCTCCATACTTTTGAAATTGGGGTGGTAGAATTGATAGAAGAGTAAAATGATCTCCAGCTTTGCTTTTGAGCAGATTTTATACCTCGCTGGGCCTTAGTCTTAAATTATTTAAAAGTAGAGATATCATCTGGTCGCCTATTACGCCTAGCTTTATTTTGGGTTCTTTTATGGCCCCTGATACACTCAGAACATTCATCGGTCCACCAGGGAACAGTTGGTTTGATGCAAGGTTTACCGGAGGTCTTAGGGATAGATGTTGTTGCTGCCTCGTTAATAGCACATACAATATTGTTACTAAACTCATCTACATCACGACTAAAAAGTTTATTATTGATATTATTGTGGAATTCTTTTTCAAACAAAAACCAATTGGCTTTACTGAGCTTCCATATAGGTGGACGACAAGTGTCATTGGTGATAACATTCAAGCCAAATAACACGAGCTCAGGGAAATGATCTCTACCACATGACGCTGAGTAATCCACGAACCAATTAAAATTGCAACTAAAAAATCGTGGACATAATGTAAGATCTAATGATGACATATGACCAGTACGTAAATCTAAACGTGTAGAAGAGCCGTCGTTTAAAATAACTAGGTCATTTTTAAAACTAAGAAATCACTTACTGTGCGTCCGCTGGTGTCAGAATGGTCGCTTCCCCATGAAACATGATGTCCCCTCAAAACATTGCACCATCTGAATTAAGAGAATGTAGAATATTAAAATCATTTATATCAATTGTATTACATGGATTATATACCTTTATATCTTTATCATGAATTATAATCTGTATACATTGACACCCAATAGAGCTAAAATAAGGTAAATGAATTTCGCTATATGCTACATTATTCTTAATAAAAAAACGCTAGGCCACCTTTATGACTGTCTCTGTCTAATCTTTTTACAATATAACCAGGCATTGAGGAGTCTAAATGGAGCTTTACACAGGTTTCTTGTAAGCACACTATATCAGGTAAAACATTAAGATTAGATAAAAAGTGTTTAAACTCCTGACCATGTGTATTGAGACTTGTACAGTAAAAATGTAAAAGGTTAAAAGCCATGATGTAGATGAGTATTACTGAGAGGTCTATTATTGGTCCAGTCCTAGCCTTGTATCTGCGTAGACTCTCATTGGCGTTTATGGCTTGTTCCCCCAGGTGCTTTCCGGCACACTTGAGAACAAGTTCGATGAATTTTTGTTCATCTTTAGGTTTTACACATATAAAAAGAACATCAGCTGTAAATGTGATCAATATACTTATCAAGTACAATTCTGTCTGTTTGGGTTTGAGCTACTGCATCAGTCTGTATAGAAACAGACTGGGTGACAGAATTAGGACGGGGCACACGTGGTGGTGATATAACTGCAACCTCAGGCTGCACAAAGTTACCTGCAGATGGGGCTCTAATAGGGGGATATGCCCCTTGAGCGGAATCGTGATTTTCTGACCTTGCCACTTTAACAGCTTCAGAATATGATATTTTATTTGTTACTCTAATAAATTGAATCTTGTCAGCTTCTCTCTTTGTGGGACAGCCGCCATATGCGCCATAGTGGTCCCCTCCACAATTGCATCACTTTGGTGTATCTTTATTATTACAGTCACCATAAGCATGATCCCCCCACTACGAGAACATCTAGCCCGCCTTTTACAGTCTCCCGCTTTATGGCCCATTCTTTGGCACCTAAAACATCGCACAGTGGGTGGTATATATTGTTTTATTCTGAACATTTGGTAGCCAAGATATATTTCATTCGGTAACGTGTCAGTACTGAATGTTAAAATAACTGACGTCGCAGGAATTTTTTCACACCCCTCCTTAGTCTATTAACTGCTGTTACTTTATGTTTCTTTAAAACTTTTAACAATTCGGAATCAGTTACACCTTCTGGTACACCATATATAACACCACGAGGTAAAGACGGACCCCCAGTACGATACGTTACACCAATATTTAGAATCGATTACATAGACAGTAAGGATTTAACTTGAGCGTTGTTTGTACATTCAATTAGGAATTTCCCCCCTTGTAATTTTTTAATAAATTTAACATTGCCCACCTTTTTTTGCACAGCTGTACCGAACTCGAGGGGGTCCAGCTTAGTTAGGGATTCTCCCCCCACAGGAGTCATTATCACTTTGAATTTCGAGTTGTTCACGGGAGATTCGGCTTTGGACTTTTTTCCAGTTTGGCTCATGTGTTGTTCCATACGTCGTTTTCTATAGGGCTGGACAGAAGGGATAGAATTGGATGCATCCATATCAGAATCATCTGAGCCGGAGCCCGAAGCCCCCCTCAGACCAAATTGATGACCCGCCAGGCATGACGGGTCATCCACTGTACAATATTAAAACCTTACTCTATGAACAAGTGCAGGTGCTTAGACGCCAGAAACAAAACACAATAGATATAAATAAAGGGAGTTGTCCTAACCACTAGACCCCTGGGGCGACTCAGGGGACCTATGGACAAAAGAAGACCTTTGTTAGTAGTGCAGAGTGACAGGTGCACCTACGCTACTACACACAATGGATATTTACAATACAAAATAGACAAGACTGTACAGCATATTTACTACATAAAACGTAGCAGAGATGGGATACAAAAGACAAAACAAAAAGAAATGGAGAAAAAAGAAATGAAAAAAAGAACGCTACAGTATTACACTTATATACAACAACAATTTAACTAGTATGTACAAGACAGCTCAATGAAGTACATAGATATATATACAATGCGATTGTAAAGGCTCAGGTTCTGAGGAACTGCGTGTGCTCTCTTCGAAGGCTTGACCATCTCAATGACACTAAACACATCACTTCACACTCTCATTATATACCACGCCGTTGTGTTCAGGCAAGGTGCGAGTGTGGGGTGTGTAGGTCATGTGACGGCTACTGTGCTAGACGCACGACACTATGGTAGTTGAACGAGTGAACAATTCTCACAGATGCCGCATACAAAGTGAACTCACCACTAACAAATAAATAAAACCATGACGTTTGATCTACGATCTAACGTCATAGATAAGTCAATAGGAAGTCGATTGAACTAAAAAACAAAACAAATAAAAACTATATAGTCTGATCTACGATCATAACCCCATACATAACGCAACTAAAGACTATGCAGTCTGATCTACGACTTTTTTCTTCAAAGTGAAGAAGACCAGACGACTAAACTAAACAGATGTAAATTATAATTATGTGATATGCTTAGTTGGTATAAAGTTCGAGAGAACTTGATCTATTCCAAAAATAATATTAGTGTGAAATAAAATGTATGGCGGTATTAGCAAGACATATTTAAATGAATATTATGATGCGGTAATGTATTTACAAAATCAATTTAAAAAAAAAATGTATCGCTGTAAACAAGGCTTATAATATCGAAAGATAGTCTTTTAATTTAGATTTAATGAGAGAAATTGACTGGATACATTTTAAAAAAAATAATCATTACAATTAAAGTACATTGGCCACTGCTAGATTCGTTGGAGGTTTTTTTTTCAAGATACCCAGCGAAGCCTTATCAGTGTGACGTCATGACGTCACAACCTTGAACTCTAGCCTGTTTGTTTGTTTTTAAGTTTCCACGGGTTGACTGAGTCCGATCAATGCGATGTCATGACGTCACAACCTTGAAGTGTATCATGTTTTGTTCCAGCCTAGATTTGTACTGTTTAACGTAGATTACTCTGCGTGTTTGCGTACAATTGACCTCTTTCTCGGTAAGTACCAGTCAACAACACCATGGACGTGTAATTTTAATACTACCACATGAAAGTCCATGTTGTCTTCTTTCAAAAGCACCCATCACTACATGTGCAACGTGTTTTTTGTGGCTGGATATATCGATCTAAGTGAAAGTAGAAACACAATTGTGGAGAAAGTGGTGTTTACCATTGTATTTTTGGGTATCCAATACCGACCAATCAGCGATCAGTATCTCGCGTTCTTGTCAATGGTCAATCCAACCACTGGCTATAAAGAGAGCAGCAAAACAAGCACTGGCTCATTCACGCTTCACAGGACCACACACAAGATGGTCAACAACGACAAGGAGACCACGGAGACCATGGAGACAACAGAGAAGGTGGAGATGAAGGATAAAGCTACACAGGCGGAGGTGAAAGTAGCCGAGAAGAAGGTTAAAAAAACGAGAGTGCGGGTTGTGGCGATGATGTCGACCACAGCTCGCAGCCACAACCTCATCAAATAAAAAAAGAAACACTAAAAGATGTTGGGTGTGAAGACCAGCCACCGGCGTAATCACCCACAGCCGTGTGACTTCTCTGACCGGGATATTCTATTAATATGGTTATCTTAGAAAAAAACAACAGATTGCAGAACATTTTTTATAAATGTTGCGAGGGACATGTTCACCATCTACCGACACCACCGGTGCTCCAAAAGACGAACTGCATCGCCTGTTTTTACGTCAACCATCTTTCATCGAAAGAACCCTTCAGCAAAACGGTGCTGTGAGATCCACCCCAACCACGACAGCCACTAAGAGGGGGACCGGTCAGATAATCACCCACCTTCCAAAGGCCCTTTTCAGGGCCACCTTCCAAAGGCCCTTTTCGGAGCCATCCCAATTTTTACGAAGAAGGTCTTTCAAATTTTGCACTTCTGTCTTGATTGGTATATTATTTATGATTATTATTTATTTTTAACTATTCCAAAGGTTCTTTTGAGGCTCCACATCAGAGGCAATCTTGGCATGTATTTTGCACTTCTGACTTGATTGATGTATTTTATATTTTTATTTTATAACATTTAACACCACACACTTAAACTCACGTTATCCCACCTCTGTGGATCGAGCAGACGAATCTATCACCATGGCAACGTCACTGACGACGTCAGGTCATACAGAACCAAACGATCAAAGGTTACAAAGATCAAAGGTCAACACACCCAAAGTCAGCACACCCACCAGGGGTAGACTAATATATACATACGTCACAGCCTGTTTTTATACTGTCATGTTAACACGACTACTAAAAAACATAAATAAATAAACATGATACGTATCTAGGAACCTTCCGTAGACTACATGCATTTATTTTTCTTCAAAATGAAGAAGACCAAACAACTAAACCAAACAGATGTAAATTATAAGATATGCTTAAGTGGCGATAAAGTTCGAGAGACCTTAATAAAAATAAAAATGTATGGTGGTATTAGCAAGACATATTTAAATGAATATTATTATGCGGTAATGTATTTACAAATCAGTTTTAAAAGATGTAAGGAAGATGTAAGGATCTACGATCATAACCCCATAGATAACGCAACTAAAGACTATGCAGTCTGATCTACGATCATAACCCATAGATAAACGCAATTAAAGACAACAAAGAACACATAACAACAAACAATAGATTTGTTTTTTAAATGACATTTTTTTAATTGCACATCGCGTCACAGAGAAAAAATGAACTGGCCATGACTAACGGTGACATGGTATTTAAACTAAATATTAACTGTTAACAAAACCATGCAGTACTTGGTATATGACTCCCCCTCCCCCACCCACTAAAGATGTAAATACAGTGCTGGGTTGATTAAACCTGTAAAAGGCACATCTACACCTAACCTCATGTGTATGATGTATAAGTTTAATTAATGTAACTTGACTAGTTTTTGAGATATTGACTGTTAATAAAACCATGCAGTACTGGGTTTATGGCTCACCCTCCCCAACACTGTAGCTCTCTATTGCTCTAAAAAGTTACTGAATGTTTGTTCAAATACGAAGCTGGTCTGCTTGACTGTGTAGCGGCGGAGAAATACATCGGTATTGTGTAGAAATGTCACGTCATCTCGGTGGATACGGTGTAGGAAGCGGATTATAGCCTAACACGAGGCCCCAGCACGCACACATACCATTCCTAGCGTGGACTAGGAACACATACTTGCTTGTTGACAGGTGGTTGGTTGTTAATGTGTGGTGGTGGGTGAAGAGGTTGAAGTGTGTTAGTTCGAGTGCATGATATCATAATATTTGGTAATTTGTTGACGTAAAATACCACGTTGGTGATCTACTCTACATACCACTTCGTGTCTGGGCTTTGGAGTTGACCCCATGTCATCGGATCGTGGGTGGTGACGGTGGGATGGTCTTGTAGGAGACCGTTCAGTGTCGGTTTGCTTTGAACCAAATGAGGTATAGTTAGAACTCTGATGTTGTTTCTACTGGGGGAAAAGTAACGCACTTTGTTAGTTTATCGATGACGTAGGATGAGGCCATAAGCAAAATTTAATTTGAAGGCCACCTCTTGGTCATTGTAGATGGCCCTCACAAAACGATCCAGCCTGCTCACCCCGTTCAAACGAAAATTATACTGGTCCTGTACAAGACACCCACGATTAAATTGTTGGCGGATAGCTCCCCAGGGGTGGCGGTACAACTCAGCAATGTACGCGGGTTCGGGTATGAGCTCAATCGGTGGTGGTGTCACAGGGTCCACTATCAGGTCAGCTGGTTGCACGGTCAAGGCGTAAGGTAGAGGTTGTGGTGCTGGTGGTGTTGGAGGGTGTAGAGGTCGAACTGGAGGTGGAAGTGGTTGGCATGGTGCCTCCACGAAATCCTCGATGACGTCACTTGGTTGAAGATCGTGGATATTGTTGTTGGGGTCCCTCGGGGGTTGAAAGGACTCTTCAGGTAGCGGTAAAGGCTCAGACAACATCACTTGGGGATGACCAACCTCTTGGGGTGTCTGTTAAACCAAAAAAAAGGGACATGAATACACCCGGCAGTGTATAGACACGACGTAATAGTCATTGTTGGTCAGTGTTCAGTCAAACTATAACGTTAAACTACACTCCCGTTAAAAAATGTAAAGGTATTGCACTTTGTCATACACAGGATGTGATAGCTCAGGTAGGACTACCCCTAAATACACCCCACCACTCTATGACTTCACGATTCTCAGATTCCATGAATTCCCCGATAAAGAAACACACCTTACAAAACACCGAAGCTCACCATCCTAGCGACTTCGTTTACGTCCGCGCGCACTAGATCAAACAAGTCACAGAAGCCGATGTGGCCTCATTCTCTACAACCTACAACCTACAGAACAATGAGTGATCTACCCGAACCTAACCAACCTCGGCGCTTTGTGTGCCAAAGTCGTACATGTAGACGCCCTCCGTGTATTCTACGAAGGGGACTCAGACTGAATGACTTGTATGCTCTACATGGAAATGTCGGCGGTCGACATACCCAGATACCTAGGAGACCCCAGAGATCCCTAGCCGACGCTGATGACGGACCCCAAGTAATTGACTATCTTTAGATACAGACCCCTGGTCGGGCTACACCAATCCCGTTACACCCGAATACTCCACCCATTCCACCACTAGAGATGACCAATAACAACAACCCAAACAACAGGACCCCAGGGTGCCTGAGGGAGGTCAGCGAGCTCTTGGCCGTACCTCGGAATGTCGTGTCTGTCTGGTAGCCTTGGCAGTCATTGTCTTCGAACCCTGCCACCACGCCGTCTGCTGCGGTACCTGTGTCACCCACCCTGATCTTCACCACCAGTGCCCACTGTGTCGACAAGTCGTGGTACGGATGTTCAGGGTATATTTTTAACCCACATACACAGACACACCTGTATTATTCCAAAGGTTCTTTTCAGAGCCACCTAAATCGCACGAAAAAAAATTACTACATTTGCACTGTATTGGTTTTGTTATTATAATTATTTTTAACCTTTAGACCCCTAAATTTTTATCGATCTATACATGTAACCTACACAATCTATTAACAAACACATTTTAAAAAAAAACAACACAGTATCTGTCACTTACCACATCAGTACGACGCCGCTTTGGTGGTCGCTCAAGCTCCGGTCGGCGTGATGGATACGGCGCCGGTGTCGTTTCAGATCCGATGGCCGGGTGAACACTCGAGCACAGTCACCAAACACAAATTGAAATCGCCGGCCTTCTCCGGTTTAGTGGTTTTCTCTCTGGTTGCGACCTAAACTCCGATTCGCCTTAAACTCACCCGAACATCTGCTTAGTCTTCTCCGTGGTCTCGTATGAGGTCGTCTGCTTAGGCTTCTCCGTGGCCTCGTATGGTGTCGTCCGAGAAATTCAAATAAATGAACACTACACACAAGGGTGTGTATTCTTTCATAGCCGTCGATCGGACCAGAGCAGAGCAACCAGATCAAACCGGTTCTAACCAGATCAAACCGGTTCTAACCAGCCTGACCATCACCCAAAACGTCACAGGCTGAACCTAGCTCACCGCCCTCAAGGTCACCTGTGCACGCTGCACTCCATGACACAACCCAACCGCTTAAAATCACGTTATCCCGCCTCTGTGGCTCCAACAGACGATCGTGATGACGTCATCGCTATGACGTCATCACACCACACTCAAAAACTAACATCAGCCTCACACCAAAGGTCACGCGCAGGCGCACCACACACTAGCTACTCCTAGCGGTGGCGCCTCACGGCGCCCCACTACATTATAACGCACAAGCCCTTCCTTATTGTGTATGGTGGGATGAAAACGGCGCCCTATTACATAATAACGCACAAAAACACGGGGAGGTCACACGGTGCGCGTTATCATGCTCTAATTATACTACCTTTGTGTATTGAATGGCCATTTTTCAGGCGCTTTGCGTCAAATTTGGCGCTAGGGGCAAAACTAGCATCTCGTGGAGATAGACGTATCCTATGTGACATTAGGTGCGTACCACACCCAAAAAAATCAACACAGAGCATGTAACAGAAGAGAAAATAGGAGAACAAAATAGAACTATTTTTCATAACAATAGGTCCCATTATTATAAACCAATTACAGCTCGAGAATCAAGTCTCATGGGTGAAAATTACGCCATAGGTCGATTTATCAGGTTAAGGGTCAGTGACCTCGCTTTCGAGTTCACTGACTCATTCATAATGACTAGTCGTTACATACAAGGTCAATAACTACAGTGAATTCAGTTTGACCGTTTTATACAAATGGAGAGCAGACGTCACCCAAAAAAGTAGTCCCGGCCGGGTTAAAGTTAAAAAAAATAATGTGACACTGCAGTGAAATATCACTTTTATGTGTGAATAAAATCCTTATATTTCACTGGTATATAAATAATAAAAAATCTTAATCAGTCTTTTTACAATTGTACCCATCTTCTCGAAACTTTGTTTCTTCCCTTGTCACACGTGCGCCATATTTCTGGCCAAAAAGGGAGGAGATAACTTTTTTGGGACAAGTTATCGTCTATACACAGGTCGAGGCTTAGCCATGGTGTCATGTCCCTCTGCGCACAACCTGTACAGTGAAAGACAAATGCCCCTTCCCATGTTTCTGGAGGTCATTTGTGGGGTATTTCTTATGAAAGTCTATGGATCGGATGGAAATAGAATACCCATTGTCTTTGAGATGTGTGGATTATTTTTACCAAAATACTACGGTAAGAAGAACACCTCGTATTTCTATTTACGATTTATATTTTTTAATGCTACCGTGTATTCAAGGATATTTACGAGTACGGTTTAAAAACAACATCTTTGACAATTTTATAACAATTACCAATGGGATAAATTTAAAATAAATATCAATTTAATAACAGCAATCATTTTAAATAAGTATATTCACTTACGTGCAACTATATTTTTCAAAGCCGAACCAAATCTAAATTTATTCTAAATCACTTTACTTTTTTATGTTTTTATTTAATGTGGCTATCTTCTTGAATTCTTTATCTTTAAATCGACAAATGTATACCTTTAACTCTATTTAACTGAAATCATTTTATTTGTTTTAATGCCAAGCATTATAACGATTGAATCCAATTTACACTGACCCACGATCAACTTAGTCGGAGCTGTCCACTGTTCAAGCTGATTGTGTATGTATACAATAAATGTTATTCGCCAAAGACGGCCAAATACAATGCAATTAGGCGGACGCATTGATCGAAATATTACGCCACGTGACATGTTTGACGGTTTCAACACCCGACCTTGACTGAACGTTTTAAATAAATGCCAACTGAAATTTGTTGAATAAGTATTTGTGCAAGTGACAAACGTTGGCCTGTATTGTTCTGTTTGGACGAGTGCTGGAAACATACAACCTAATAACCACTTGTTTACATACCCACTGATCTAAACTGAGTAAAATAAAATCCACAAGCCAGTATATCTTACAAACAGCAGGACTTTATGATCACATTTAACAGGACAATTCTTGGTTTATATGCACTCATCGCTAGAGTGTATATGGAAACACGAAAGCCGTTTTAAATTTTTACAAGTGCGTGATACATCCATACATGTAGCCCTTCCATTGTACAACAGTTCTCTTCCACATGCAATTCCCTGATTAGGGTAAGTTTCTGTGCGGATAACCTATTTCCAGATGCCCGTGTGGTATGGTTGAGGGTTTTGAAAAATAGTAAGTAAATAATAAAAAAAATTCCTCAAACCCCCCCCCCCCCCAAAAAAAAAAACAAAAACAAACAAAACATCTAAAAGTATGTGATTACCCAGATTGTATTATAGTTCTTAACTAGCTAATTTAAAGATTCGTATTTACTCAAATGGTTATTCTACTCAAGATATTTATTTTTTCATGTTTTTTTTATATCAAATTGTGTCAGCCACGCCCATATGTTATGTGTTTTAAAATCGGTATTACATGACTGTCTGTCTGTCAGCTTATTGGGCGAGGGTCGGCGGCTTCTATGTTAAAGGTTGTTTCAAAACCAAAAAGCCTATGCGAGAGGTGGGTTATGAATCCTATAAAATTCCGGTGATTTTATAGCGAAACACATTATTTGATCAACATGCTCGGTTAGTTGATGTCAAACGTACACAAATAACTACTCGATATTGTTTATTTCGTTGTATACCCATAGGTACCGTGAACATAGCACACAGAAACAATGTTGTAAAGTGAGGTCATTACAGATGCTCGTTGTACTGCCAAGTGCCGACAAACAATCTTCACTTTCTCACGCAAACCCTTGTTGCTTCTTTGTGATGATATAAGCCCAAATCCTAGTCTTGGTTATAAATTGTAAACACAAATGTTTGGGGACTTCGAAACAAACTAGATCTTATGGAATCTGAACTATCTAGATATGATATTATTGCAGTGACTCAATCCAAACTAGGCCCGCACATAAGTGACAATGATATCGCCATAGCTGGATATCAAAATCCGCCTTTCCGTAAAAACAGAACTCACAATTCTGGTGGCGGTATTGTTGTTTATAGAGAAACTCTTTATTTCGGCACCTGACTTGATCTTCAGATAACAGATCTTGAGTGTATCTGGTATGAAATTAAATCAGCCGGTAACCGGTTTCTACTTGGCACAGTTTATAGGCCACCGTCTTCTCTAGCGTCTTGATGTAACCTACTTGAGGATTCAATAAGTCAACCCAGAAATGATATTACCTTAAAGTGTCTAATTGTTGGTGGCTCTAATTCTGACTGTTTTATCAGTACGCATCCTGAAATATACAAGCTTCTGAATATTTACAGTCTTACTCAGATGATTTAATAACCCTCTCGCTTAAAGCCAACTTCAAAAACACATATCAATCTCACATTGACCTCGTGTCCTAACTTTGTGCTTAAAAGCAGCGTTTTGCCCCCCTTTTGTAGCGACCACCATGCAATATATGCAAAACTGAAATGTCAGCATAAACAACAGAGATGCTTTAGTGGATGTATTTACTATTTTGACCAAAAAGTCTTAACTCACTTAAAGTCTGTGTTTCGTGGTATTGACTGGAACCAACATATTGAATAATTCCGATATAGATAAATCAGCCGAGGAGTTTACTCGATGTATATCTGATTAAATAAATCAATGCGTCCCAAATAAACGTAGCTTTTTTCACCCTCGTGGTAAACCATGGATGACTGGATTCTTGCACGGTTTGATGTGGCGGAGAACACGCATACAACGTAAAGCCAAACATACGAACAAAACGGAACATTGGTGCGAATTTAGACGCATACGAAATGAAGTAATAAGTCAAATCAGACTTGCTAAATTGGAAAACGACAGACTTCAAGATGAAATAATTTCCTCATCAGTAATTTCATCAAAATACTGGTGAAAAATAATGAATAATTTGAATAATCTTATATATGATCCATAATTTCATCCACCTCTCGCATCGGTTTGACAATTAACATGATAGAAATATTAGGTCTATTTAACACGGTTGGAGTCATAACCAGATACTGTATATATGTGTTTATTTTAGTATCCTCAGAGTCAACATTTTATTTTTTTTCATGTAAGGAAACGTTGGCTGGCACATGCGTGATGACAACGTCATAACATTAATTTGGGCGATTATTTTGTGATTATTTTTTATTTACTCAATATAATTGTTTTGTATGTCTCGCTATATGCCATTCATGTAAAATTTGTTTTGAAGGGAGAAGTATTTATATAGGCAATTGCCTGTTCATTGATCCTCTTTCCACTTTATGGGGAATAAAAATACAGTTTAAACCACTTGTAGATGAGTAAATCAATTTTAGCTAACATGTGTGCCATTGGAAATTCATCATATCGATGCAGGCATATAGAAGATCAATACACATGAAGGAAACTAAAGAACTCTTCAACAAATCTTTCTTAAGTTATTTAGAGCTGCACCGAGAACTAACACGGCTAGTTTGCAATACACGACAATTCCTGTAAAGACTGAGCCTCAAAGGCTCAACAGAGTATGACACAGAGAACAGAAACACTGACGCGCTGAAATAGCATTTTCGGTTCTAGTCTGTGTTTTAAGTATATAGTGTGAATCCAAAGATAGTAAACTTCCTGTGTAGAGTACACCGGATATGACAAGTTATAATACTTGAATACCGTGTGGTATTTTTACAACCATTCTTGAAATTTGTTCCAAAAGCAGCACCTAAAAATAAACCTTACATTTGCTATTGATAATATACCTTTCATTGGTAACCACATTAGGCAAATAATGTGAATTTCATAAATGCAAATACACACACAAGAGAAGTGTTTTGATTAGGCCTACCGATTGTGACAAGTATGAAAGATCAAAGGGTATCTCGCTGAGCTGCAACTACAATGATAGGTAATGAATGCCTCTGGCAGATTTTGCATATGCGTAAACTTCATTTTCTGTACATAATTTACATTAAAGCGTCTCCTTATCAATCTTTCGTTGACGTAGCAGGGCCCAAACGCTGATGTCTACATACAGGCTATAGGTACATAGTTAAATGTTTAACTAGATTAGTTGTATTCTTTCCCTCCAAATAAAAACAGTCTATTTATTAAGTCATGTCATATATAGCATATGGTATTAAATGAAAACAATTTTGTTTAACATAAACATTATCAAATAAATAACATTAATTCACTTATAATTTGTCCGCATTATGACATCACAGAAATGTACATCGGATTTCAAATGTACTCTAAATAATTGTATAAATACTTTCCTAAACCTAGTTCTATAAATACATCTCCATTGGCAGTTGTGTCGCTTCTTCCTTGTGCAATCCGGTTAGTTGTTAATATGTTTCAAATAACTAAGAAAAATCCATTTTGCCACTAATTGCTCGATTGAGAACTCGACAAACTAGCATTTCGCATCCGATATTATCTCTCATTTGCCCAACTGTATCACGTTACTATCATGATTACAATTACCTATCTTTTACATTTACAAAAAGATCATCGGATATATTACTCAGTTGTAACTACAATGATAGCGGCTGAATGACTGTAAGATTGCACTTTTCTTATATATGTTCTAACCAACTGCTTCACAACGTATATACCTCTATCAATCGTTAAGTCTATGGGCCCATAGATAGACTTATTGTAATTGAAGGATATCGATACATAGGTTATATCTATAAACAGTAAATTGTCCGTATGGATCTAGCTGTACGCTTCCTCTCGATAGAAGTTCTCCTACACAGAATACCAAGTATAAATACTGAATCAAACATACAACACGGCATAGAACATATAAACCACAAGTCGATTTCAAAGTCAGATTATGATAATTATTTTTGAATATATATAGTTCAAAACATTGTATAACAATATGATAAACAAAATACACAATATCATACTTACAATATCCTTGAAGAGACATATAAACTTTACCTACATATTTCAGATACAATATACTTATAATACTCAACTATATAGTATACTCAGATATGGCAATTGTAACTGTCCGGATATGTACTCCTAGCTGTGCCATGCAGATACTCGTTTCCCTAAGATTCACTTATATACCACTATTCTATTGTTATACTAGTTGCGTCGCATTGGTCAACAGTTAAGGTTGTCAGATCTTCATTGGTCTGTATAGCTGTTTCCTGCTTGGTTAAAATCTACGCTTCTGATTGGTCAATTTACGATCCTTCGTTTTACACAAGACTAGACCATACTAGCTATCTTACACATTACCCACAATTACATTATTCTCCTAATTTAACTTCATAAC
Source organism: Cryptochiton stelleri (assembly GCA_031471745.1). Lineage (NCBI taxonomy): Eukaryota > Metazoa > Mollusca > Polyplacophora > Chitonida > Mopaliidae > Cryptochiton > Cryptochiton stelleri. Next base: position 790 of record JAUELC010172913.1, on the reverse strand, counting down.
ATTTTCCCTCACCTTTAAATAAAAACAATTATTCACAATTTTTTTTTTTCAAATAAATTTTTTCCATTTTAAGTTTAACGTTAGATATGCATTGCAAATATACAGTTATAGTTATATCACGTGTCTTTTACGTATTATACAATACAATGGCTGAAAACTTTGAAAAAATTCTAGAACCGCTTTAAAACCCAAAAAGCCGAAACAGGGATGATTCCAGACAAAAGCAAATAAAAACAGACATAGCTATTGATAATAATAATAGATGTAAAAATTCAATAGTCAATTTCTTGTGCATAATTAACTAAATCTAAAAGCATTTAAATTCATTTACAAAACATATCAACAAAACACCACAGTAAACAATATCGCTCAAGTTAAAGCTAAAGTGTCCATGGTTTCAAATTAAGTTGAAAAGTACATAATATTTTATCACCATAAAAGTCCTGGTAAAAATAAAACAGTCCATTCTTCAAAATTAATTGTATCAGATTAAAAATAAAAACCATATGAAAAACGGGTTCAACTGAAAGTTGCGATGTAATATGTCCATTGGAATACACAAAGTTATCTCTCTTGAATTAATGAAGTTATCTCCCCCTGAATATGACGAAACAATCTCCCTGGAACTGACGATCTGGCCTGAATATTCATAAGTTGATAAGTTGTGTATCGCCACGGTCGTCGTTCTGTCGGGAAAGTCTCGAATGATGTACATACATGTTCAGGCTCATAAACAGATCTTCAACAAAACGCTCTACAAACATAAAACAAATGAAATCAGCATTCTGTC
>JAUELC010172691.1:0-11054 GCA_031471745.1 Cryptochiton stelleri | reverse complement strand
GGGCTGGCACGCCGTCATATAAGTGAAATAACCTTAAGTACGGCGTAAAACCCCAATCAAACAAACAAATCAAATTTTTGGGGGTTGTGTTAGTGAGGCTGTTTAATCTTGCAGTTCACAGCTGTCATAAGCAAAATACTCTGAAGTACGACGTAAAACACTAATCAATCAACCTACTAAATAATTAAAGTATGCAGTTTTAAGGTAGAAATACACGATTCACAACTGTTAGACACAACAGATTACCAACAGAGTGCTGAAACTAATCACAAATTGTTCATGGTTTCTTTGAGTTTTGAGGTCTGCTATTAAAGCTAAATTATTGATTATAATATAATATAATGGATTGGACCAGCTCTTTCATTGTAAAAGAAGCTAAACCGTACCCTCTGTAACGGACTCTGGTCTTCAGTCTGAACTGTATCTGAACTCAGCTTATCAATTTTGTATTGAGAAAGATCTATTGATCCTTTCTGTTCTGTTCTATTCTTTTCTGTTTTCTCGATGTTAAATAGATTATCAAGCACTAAGAAAGTCACAGAAGATAGTCAAGATACTATGTTTTGGATTCAATATTCATATATCTTTGCTTCAGTATTGAATCTTTTTAATTTTTGAAAATTACAAATATGTCACTTAATGTCAATAAAGTGCATTTCATTAAGAGTCTGAGTCTAGACGACATTCTAACTGACAACATGTAAGCTGCTCCACTTCTCTTTTGTTATATATATGCGAATCAATTTTACCAAATTAATCCAGCCCTGGTGCTATCAGAGCTAAGGGGCAACATGAAGCTGATCTGTTTGTGGCATCCTGTTATGTCCTGTGGTTGTGTCGTATCTTGTCATTGTTCGTTGCCAGTAGCGTAGGGGGTGGTTTCCTTCACCCTTTGGGCTGGCACGGCGTAAAACCCCAATCAAACAAACAAACAATCATGAGTTGGTATGAGAACAATTGTGTTTGTATTTTCTTTCTTTCCATGAATGACCTGGGTCCGGTTTCTCAAAGGTACATTAGCTTTATAGCTTTGTCGTGTGACGTAGCATCGTAATGGAGTTTCTTTTGGAACCTGGTATTTCTTTGGAGCAGCCCACCCTTGGGACCACTTTCACATAAATGTTGTACAACAACAAATATTTTTACAACAAATTTACATGTTGTGTTAAACTTGACATAATTTTAACGTACAATATTTCTATGTTGTACAACACTTGGTGAATGTGGCCCCCGATATTCATCTCACCACCTTGAGCTATTCTTGAAAATTCCCTTTGTGGGAAAAGCAGAAGTCCCAGTGGTTTTCTATGCTAATAACACTGGCATTTCAGACATGTTAGTTTAAAGCAACCAACATTACAATTCACCAAGAATACAACTACATATTTGCTAGATGATTGAATTAAGAAATGCCTTGTTCATTCTGTTTCAGCATGGAATCCTGCCCATATATGACAGCACTGACAGCCTGGATTCCCGAAAGAGTATTACTGAAATGCGACTCAAACATCGCTCCAGGTAACTCTCATTTATCTCCCTTTGCATGTTTGAACAAATTAAGGTCAGCTCATTGACTGAAGTGTTTAAACAGCACGGGAAACATATCAGTGTTTATGGACTGTTCACAGTTAGCATAGCTCTATTGGGCTTGACGTATGGATTCTAGTAATTGCATAAAGACAACGCCCTATCATAAAAAGTGACTTTGTACAAGAATGATGGACTTGTGCATGCATTGACTTCTCCCAGTTTGAAATCAGCAATACTTCCAGTGAGCAGATTCGAAGTGGGAGAAGTCAATGCAGAATTGGTTAGTAGTACATGGGTCAGTTGACAAGATGTCTTTCTTGTACGTATTACTAAAGACTGGTACGCAGCTAAAATGTAAAGCCTGTGTGATGGATATTTTATCATAAGCTAAAGCATGTGGCCAACAACCGTTCAGGTTCTTGTACTATAGTTTGTTGCAAATTTTGGTGAAAAGTCATTTTGAATTTTTATTACGATAGGGCTTCCTTTTAAGGCCTTTAAAAGAATCCGTATAAGTAATATCCAATAGAGCTAGCATATAAAGTAGGGATGTAGGTTGCAGACATTTGCAGTTATGCTAGATTTATCTCCCTTTATAGATAAATGTTCTTCAGATAGAGTTATAAACAATATATATTATAAACAATACAAAGCCTTGCTCCATTAAACAAATAATTTCAAGTAGCCCCCTGGCTATTAAAGGGCAGCTTGTTTTGAAGTATACTCATGCTGTCAGCTAAAGAACAGGATATTTCTGCAGAGATTGTTCGATCAATAAGTAATCTCTAACATATTGAAGTACTCCCTAATATGTCATCCCATATGAGGCTTGTTCCGGAGAATAGAAATAACCAGAACAACATATGTGAGTGAAGTTCTGATAACGCCATGATGAACACTGTCCATGCAATCAACAAAGCCTTATATTGATGTGAGCTTTTTAGCAACACTTGTAACAAATTTATGTCAAATAAATATGACCAATATCTACCCAAAATCACCTAAAATTTGAACCACAAAATGACTACTTTGGAATCTAAAGGACAATTTTGCAGTTAGGGTGAATCAGGATTTTACAGAAAACATAAATTTGTTTGTTTACACGGTGACAGTTATTTATGGTTTAAATTTTAGGTGATTTACTGTATGTGAGTTTTGTTTCTGTCCACATGCTTCCTAAATTACAGTGATTATTAATATATAAAAATATGGCAGGATTAACATTTTTGCATGATTAACTGTATATGTAGCCTTGATTTATTATGTGGTTTGATGCATTGAAATATAATATTTGTCATGTGATACTTCATTGCTTTTGATTTGTTAAAGGCTTCTATGTCATGGCAGTATAGTGACAAAAAATCTGTTACAAAAAATGTTTTTTTTTAATATGCTTTGTCTGAAGTTTTTTTTAAATTTTTTTTTACATCCTCTGCTTTTCTTGTAAATTATCATTGTTCGTTGCCAGACGTCAAGGGTGTTTTCCTTCACCCATTTGTCATTTGAGTGAAATAACCTTAAGTATGGCGTCACATATATATATATATGCCAGAACCAGGCTTTCATATTTATTCAAGCAAAAAACAATTATCTAGATAAAACGAGGCCGCTTCAGCATCCGTCTGTCAGTGCTTTAATGTAGAGAGAGAAACACAGTCTTCACTGGGTTAGAATTCGGGAAGCATTCTATTGTGAGCCACTGTTGCTCAGTCGGTAGAGTGTTGGGCCTGTAACCCAAAGATCCCGGGATAATTTTGATAATTTATCAGTAGCATATGTAGACGTTACTTAAAAATAATTCTTAGATTAGCTTTTGTGGTCCATATGCATCCTGGCTTGGTATTTTATCTGTCTGTGTTATTTGCAGTCTCTTTGATGGTTCAACAAGATTTCCCAAGCTGACAGAATGTGCTCATTTTCATTATGACTTTGTGGAACTAGCAGATGTTAAGGTAGGTCTATATATAGTGCATACATGGTTTCCAAAAATTAACCACTTTAAAATTGTGGATTGTCCTGATAGTGTATTTGTAGGGTATTGGGTGGGGAAATTAGGTTGCATATTGGGTTACCACAGATATTACACTGCGAAAGTTCCCAGGTTTTATTCTTACAACACTTACATGTACCACAGGTGGTTGGTGGGAGCGTCCTGTGTCTTGGGGCTTGATGAGCTAAGGGGCAACTCAAAGTCTATTTATCTTGTAAATTTGCACACTTTGTCCTATTGCACTATGTTTTGAGTCTTGTTCTTCCTGTCATTGTTTGTTGCCAGCGATGTGGAGTATGATTTCCCCCTGGCATGACATCATACATGTATGACTGAAATAACCTTAAGTATGGCGTAAAACCCCAATCAAACAAACAAACTGACATGTATTAAACTGTCCCAGATACATGTATGTGAACAGTAATTAAGGCTGTATTTGTGAAGTAGAAATTTTGAAATTATCTTCTGTAACTGAGTTATGTAAGGTTTTTTTATCAACAAACAAACAAACAAATCTTTATTCTGTTAAAAGTATTATATTATTTTGTACGTATGAATAATAAGAAATAACGTTTCACATTCTCACCCTAGAATCTTACTTGTAGCATTTTTAACTGAAATCTTTGTAATTGTTGATGTCTGACATCCTTTTTGTTCCTTAGATATATTTCAGATTGAACTTTAAAATCCTTACTTTTTTGTTTAATTAATTACAGAATTTACTTCATCTTTCCTGAATACACGCATTCATGTACACAGTTCTGCAATAAAACATTGTAACCTGTCAGCGATTCTATCTTTATGATGCTTGCATTATTCATCATCATTTTAAGCCATCTGGACTTGTAGTTCAATAACAACAAATAAACGTATGTGTGCACTCCGAGAATCTTAAAATATGCTTTAGATGATATTTTTCATTAAATTATTTATTTCTACATTTCATGTACATACTCATGAATCTTTGAATCTTTACACTGTAACATCAAAGATCTTTTTTGTTTCTGATTGTTTATACATGTCATCATTTTGGTTTGTTAAAGGTTTGTATTTGTGATGACTTGGAGGAGAATTATCATCATAAAGAGGAGGAAGTGGGGGCTGGGCTGACAGATCAGTTCTTCACAATACGAATCACATCTGCAAATAAAACATGGAACATACGACGAACATATGACAATTTCCGTCAGCTTGACAGACAGCTACATAAGTGTATATATGATAGGAAGTTCTCTCATTTACCAGAGTTACAGAGAGAATGGGGTCAAAGTGAAAACAATACAGAGGTAAGGGATTTAATTATTATTATAATAACTGTGTCTAAGATAGGACGTTCTTTCATTTAACAGTTACAGAGAGATAGGGTCAAAGTCAAAACAATACAGAGGTTATGGACTAAATTATGATTATAACTAAGTTAACTAACTGTCTAAGAAAGGAAGTTCTTTAATTTACCTGAGTTACAGAGAGAAAAGCTGCAATAACCTTGTCAACAAATTAATGTTATGTCACAGCATTGTGAGAAGCCCAGCTATCGATCACTTTATAATATCATTTGCACAAGAAAAAAGGTGAACTAAAGTGCTAACTAAACCGATCTGGATTACTCTAGCCCATGAATTTGAGTGGGGCAAATTTATTTTAGTTTGGATTATTTTAGTTCACCTTTATATTGTCCATATAAACACAAAAATAAAAGTACTCCGAATAAGAGTCTGCTCAGACCCACCAGTTTTTTTCCCTGTGTAACCGTGGATAATGACACACAACAATATAAAGTAAGGCTCAACTTTCATTATTCTCAGCCAAGCATCTTTCGTGAAGATTGATTAATGAATTGGCTTTAGATCACTTTCAAAACTTCCGATCCTTTCTATATTTTTACAAGCAAGTTACGTTTCACTTATTCAAAAAAGGAAATACTTCCTTTTTTTATTATAAAAAAATGGTCTTACCAAAAGATAGATGTATTATGATATAGCATTTGAGGAGAATTTGAGTCATCGTTCATCTACCACTCAGATTTTACGACCCCGGCTTGATGTTGTGCTTTACTAGCTTTTATCACATTATTCCTCCCAATTCTGAAAGTCCAAACTTATCAGGCCATAGAAGGGAAATATCCTTCAGTATCCTTGAACACAAGCAAGACTTGCAAGACATTTGACCTGATTACATACATGTAACTTCATATGGGTGGTTGCTGGGAGATTCCTGTGCCCTCGAAACTATAAATGGGCAACACAAAGTCGATTTGTAGTGGTGTCCTGGACTATAAATCTGCACCCATTGTCTTATTACACCATGTTTTGCCTCCAGTGCTTGACTTACCTTTTTTGGAAATTACTTTACTTATAGTATATATTGAATTTCACCTTAGTGGGAAGGGTGAGCCATGTGCCGTTTCACTGTCAGTACTGTCTTAGAATACTGCCAGATTGACAGTTTATAATTGAAAAATTTGTTTAAAGTGGGTATACATTTTGATAAAATCTGATGTGTGTCATCCAAGTTTTTGGGTAAGAGTTAGAAACATCCCTCACACAGTTGAGATAACATCATATCTTGGCATCACATGTGGCATGACAGCTATAAACTATAACTATCCTAATAATTGGAACAAATGTGTGTACTTTCTAACATAGAAATACCTCAATACTTTCATTTTTAAGAACATTTTACATATTTTTTTACATTCAGAATTTGGCTAAATTTACCCATCACTCAACGAAAGTAACTCGTGCTTGTCTGATTATTATGCTGGAGTAGGTTGGAATTCTATTTTCTGATCTAACAATATGGGGATTTGTGGTACACAGGAGTTTGCTGATATCACCCCCATATTAACTTTCTCTCAGGCTGGATATGACTTGTTAGGTCATCAGATCTTAGCACTCATTCCAACCATCTTCTCTTACATCTACTGTTACAAATAAACTTAAAGACCATCCAAAGAAAATATGTCCTCAAGTCTTGATGTAATAAAACTACTGATAAAACTACTATTTCTCTTATTTTAGATATTGGTTCAATTTAATGCTATTTTCTTGGAAGTGCTGGGTTTGGTATGATTATATTTAGATGTTTTTATAACTGAGTAAATCATCAGCTGTGATGCTTTTTTTATTATTGTTGACATTTTACTATGTCAATAATAGAAAATGTTATTGTTACTAGTCGAATGTCCAAATTATTAAAAAAAGCAAACAAATATCTCAATGTTCAGGCTATTGTTTTTAGTGCATTTAACAATTGTAGAGATGAAAATAGACAAACCTCCACAAGATATAGACAGTGTATGTTCTAAAATTCTACTTAAGTACGACCTTAGACACCAATGAGACAAATCAATCTAAAATTTTGAATAAGGAAGGGCATGGAATTTTTACATTTTCTCACATATGTGGGGATATAGAGGGCAATAGACCAAGTCAAAACATACCATTCAATACTCCAGTCAAAAGTGAGTTTTACTGTTACACATAGTAACATGTACTTTCTGAATGTCACATGTGTTCAGTTAGGGGACTGTATAAAGAGTTGTGAGTTATCTATGTTAAGATAGTACTAACTCTGGCCTCTTTTAACTACCAGCGCCCTACTGTGCCCTTACTACCATTCACTCTGGGAGTATGTAGTGATATTTTCCCTGGCCTGTAGCCCTTATTTGTGGTGTGTTTTACCCTTGGCTTGAGACTACAAACTCTTGCCTGGAGATGAAGAAAGAAGAGAAGGGAGTGTCATTGTGAGAGGGGTCCTCTATTTGTTCTCTTATCAATATATGTTTACTTCTCTCCAAATGTTGAAGGATATGTTTTCTCAGGGTAAGATCTAATTTAATGGCACTTTACATGTACTTGTACAATATCATCTCTTCTTCAAGTTTTAAATTCCGTTCCTCTCACTATGGATGGTAGCCATTTTGGTCACTACAAAAATTGCTGAATATTGACACATAAAGATAAGACTTTTCTTTGCTTTATAGTTTTTAGTGGGAATTTAAGACCCCCAGTTGAACAGGAGACCCCAGTTCCCAAAGAGTTTCCCACTTTTACATTCTTACTGTAGTGTACCACATTTTGGTGCAGACTTATGTTTATTGCCATGATACTTTCCATTACTTTGGCCCTCTGGCTAAGGGTAGCATGTTCTGAGTCTGTCTTTACTTAGTACTGGAGGAACATTAATTTTCCAACAGACCAAAACACTTAACATTTTATGGTTTGTGTTAGTATGGCTATTTACTCTTGGAGTACACCACCGTCATATAAGTGAAATATCATTGAGGACAGCGTTAACTTCCAATCAATCAATCAACTAACTACTTTGTACCACTTCAGGGTTGCTGAAAGTGTGTTCCTCTTAATTCACCAGAAATTATAACACAGAAAAGGAAAATCGTAAAATATGTACATGTATACTGGTAGAGTGATAATCAACACAACATTTATGGCCATATCATGTGAACAGAGATAAAAAAAAATAAAAAATTTACATTCATATAAACATTCATGAGCTTGCAGCATGACCTATGACCAATTAAATAGATTTGTTTGTGGCGTTGTGCACTTTAAATTTGCAAACATTATCTTATTGCACCAGGCTTTGTGCCCTGTGCTTCACCTTGTCTTATATCTTGTCATTGTTCGTTGCCAGTGTGGGTAGGTTAAATTATTTTGCCCATTGGGCTGATGTGCCCTCATATGAGTGAAATAACTTTGAGTTTGATGTTTAACTCCAAACAAGCAAACAAAGCCAGTGATGCCTAGGTTTGGTCACCCATTGGGTTGGCTTTGAAAGTTGCTTTTGAGTTTCCAGTTTCATAAGCCCTTGTCCACACTTTTTGATTGATTTATTGATTGGTGTTAAACGTAGTACTCAAGGGCATTTCACTTATAGGACGGCGGTGTACTTCAACAATAAAAAGCCCCACTAACACAAACCTTAAAATGTGAAGTGTTTTAATGTGTTAAAAAATAAATATTCCTCCAGAGCTAAGTAAAGACAGCATGTTTATGCTTGGAACATGCTGCCTAGAGACGGATCAAAAAAATGTAGTAACATCACTTCTCATTGAATAGATCAGTCAATTTAACATCAATGTGTGACTCATTCTTCAATGTCATTTGTAAGAATTCTCACTTCATTGCAAACTAGTGTATAGCCCTGACACATTATTGAACCAAGATGCTGTTTTCAATTTATGTACATATAAGCCTACCTACATGTTTCAGTTGATGAGATTTCAGAAAGCTTGACAACATGTTAGCTTTGTATCAGATGTAAGCATACAGAGTAGGCAGCAGAATACATGTAGTTATAAATCTGTCATTACTCTTAGTTCTAGTCTTTAAAGTCAAGTGAGAAACATTGTGAATCTAGTGGTATTTAGGAGAACAGCTGTGGTTTTCACTCTTTTTCATTGTACTATTTTCCACCATAGCTGCGTGTTCTGGCTAATGCACATATACACTCCATTTTATAACCTTGGCATTTACCGTACTCTTTCAAATTAAATGTTTTACTCTTTTTCTTTTGTCTCCATTTTATTGATGTTTAGTTGACCTATTTATATTTTGTGTGTTTACAAAGGTATATTTCATGTGTTATCAGGAGTAATTTTAACGTGCAAAGGACAGGTTGTTAAATGCTTCAGACAGAAACTTCTCTTTATATAGTTTTGGCTTATAAGGGAATTGCTTTTACCATAGATTATAAACAGTTTTGTATTTCGAGCTCCTGACTCAACCATATGGATTAATGTTAGATGTTGTAGTCTCAGTATCTTCATCCCAGTATTTATTTGGGTGTGTTTGGTAGAGATAGAATGTTGAAGTAGTGTATTAAAATAAGTGGCCAATGTAAGTCAAGTGTTCCCCTGTAGACAATCAGCAGGAAGTTTCTGCCCTCAACAACTGAAAAACCTCTCATAGATTTGGCTCCGCCCCAGAAGGATGTAAGGTACTGTCGACTTCATCAGGCTCCCTCGTTAGTCAAATGGTGGTTGAGCTTCATTTTAGCTTATTTCTGTAGTGTGTTATTAAGAATAACTCGACAGAGGAACTGAGCTCATTAAACAACAAAAGGTACTGTGGATTACATGAGACTTCCTTGATAGTTTAATAGTTAGACTTTGTGGTACAATAACCTTTGGTCTAATTGTCAAACCTCAACGCAACTTCAACCCTAAACAAAAATTTAAATGGGGCAAGTGAAATAAGGTTTTGACTGTTGATTGTATGTTATGGGTACTCAATATATACTTTATGTTAAATGGTGGGCGGTTGGGAGGAGCTTCGTGTTACCCTGTTTCTCTCAGAGCTAATTAAGGGGCAACAAGAAGCTGTTGTGGCATGGTGTTATCTCTTGTACCTTGTCATTGTTTGTTGCCAGTGGCGTCAGGGCTGGTTTCCTTCACCTATTGGGCTGGCACGCCGTCATGTGAGTGAAATAACCTTAAGTACGGAGTAAATCTCCAATCAAACAAACAAACATTTCAATAAAATGATAATTGTTTAAGTAAAAAAATTCTACAGCTACAGTAAAATTCTGCTTGTTCACTTTATAGAAAATGTACGGAGCTTAAGAAACTGGCTACTTGATGCATCTCCTATCTTTATATAATAGTTCAACTGTTAGAATTCATTTAACCATTTTGGGATTAGCTTATATCACCTAAAATTTCAACAATAAAATTACTACTTTGGAAGAGGTGTAAAGGACTTAAAATAATATTTGGGAGTCAGAGGACAATTTTGCAGCTAAGGAAACTAAGAAATTTATAGAAAACATAGTTTGTTTACATGCTATAATACTTTCACAACTTTTAAAAACATGACAGTTATTTGTGGGTGATTCACACCCCCAGGACAAAGTGAAAAATTTCCCACAAATAAAAACTGAACGATTGGGAATTCCTCTCCAAATTCTACATTAGACCAATACATCATTTTCAACATTATTATAGTTGGGGGCGGTATACTGGATCCACCGTGTCCGTCCGTATCTGTTCTGGGCTACAACTTTTTAACTTCTTTATGGATTTACATAACGCGTTACATGATTGTTACACATGACATAAGGGTGTGCCGCGACCATCACTCAAGGTCAAGGTCATATCTCCAATGTGTCAATGCAGGTATCAGGTATCAGAGTGAGCCCTGTAGTACTGTAGTACTTGTTCATATTGGTGTTGATTAGAGATAGTTTGAATTACCATTTGTATCGCAACAGTTAAGCTTACATTATACATAATAAATATTCTTTCCAATTGTATAGGAAGAGTATTAAGGGACTACATTGAAATGTTTTGTATAGGAAGAGTATTAAGGGACTACATTGAAATGTTTTGTTTTGAGTAATTATTAACATCCATGTGGTTTAAGAAGTTATTCTAATTTCAGTAGGGTAAGGACAGTGTGAGTGGACATTGCAAGTTTGACAAGTATCCATTAGTTCTCATATTATTATGTATGTTATATGACAAGTTTAATGTATATCTTAAAATTGTAAGTGTTTTTGATCAAAAGATGAT
>JAUELC010172580.1:0-11059 GCA_031471745.1 Cryptochiton stelleri | reverse complement strand
TGCTTGTGTCTGTTAACGTTTTTTAACAGAGTGTTGCACAGATTGTGCCTCAGTTTTAGATGTTTCTATTTGGCGACCCTTGATTGAACATCTGTCTGATTACTGCTAATTTCCCTTATTTTATTTAACTCAGCTAATAACTTTTCTGCGACTGTTTCTGTTCCTTTAGATTTTTCGTTATCACTTCTTATTTTCTTTATGGTCTCTTTGGATTTGTAAGTGCCTTTCATTTCTGACTTTGGTTCGGAAACTATTCTCAAACATTCTTCATCTTCAGGTTCCTCGGCTTCAGATTCACTTGCGTCGTCTTTTTGGTCGCTGAGAGGTTTTATCACTCGTATCGAAGCTTCGCTCTTTGCTCGTGTGCATTGAGGCGCCTGGTTTCTATCAGGTTTACAACCTCATAAACCACCTATTCAATATCCCTCGGATCCTTCACATATTCTACTTGAAACCTGCAACCCTCATCTGACAACCCATCCATGAACCGCCTTAATAGGTCTTCCCTGTGTGTCTCTCCGTACCTACGAGCATGTGCTTTATCGAAAAGTCGCTTCAATTCTGCTGCATAATCTTCTACAGGTTCTCTTGGTCTTTGATTTCGGTTACTGAATTGGGCAGCAAAAATCTTTGACGTTTCAACAGTCTAAATCTATGGTTTAACTCTTCGACAAGAGCCCCATAGTTAGACAGCCTCGTGTGAAAGCTTGGCCATACACAAAATCGCCCGCCTTTCCCTGGAGCCTGGATAATAATTCACAAAGTTTATCCCGTTGTGACCCGACTTCAGCTACATCTTCAAATCGATTCAGCCATACCACCCAATCTTCAGCACCGTTGTAAAGTGGCAGATTGTTTGCATAGCCTCAATTTCCTCAAGTTTCAAAGCAACGGCTGTAGTGCTAATTTCGCAAAGCGGGTGGCAGTGTGATGGGTTGGCACTCATAAAGTCATTTTATTTGAAATTACTGTGGTGGCTGGTTCTACTACAGTTGGTTCTCCAGCCGGCAGTTTTTCTAAAAAAAAGTTATCTGCCCATGTCATCACCATGGAAGGTCTACGTGGGCTGTCAGTTCTTTATTCTGCGTCAGTAGTAACCTTATTAGCGGTATACTTCACCACTTAATTTTGACACCACAGATAAAATATTATCTTAATAATGGAATAAATATTAGGTTATAATCCAATAACAGACTCTGTGAATATATTAAAATGAGAATTCTTTATAAAATCAAAAGTTACATTCATAAAAGAATAATCGAGTCAGTCACTAGATGCGATATAATGGGATGGCGGAACTTCTGCTGTGTGGCTTCCTACGCAGTGATTTATTATCACTTCACTTGTAATTGTGGTCTATACCTTCAAATACACTCACAGGACAGTCATCTGGTCTATTCTATAATAAAAGCGAATCTCTAATTTCCCTGGGTGGCTTACTATTATACCTCGTAATAATATGTGGTGGTTTTCTGATATACCCCGTAAAAATATGGGTTAGTCTTCTTATGTACCCCATGAAAGTATGGGTTGTTCTTCTGATGTACCTCGTAAAATATGGGGTGGTCTTCTGATGTACCCCGTAATAATATGGGGTGGTCTTATGATGTACCCTGTAATAATATGGGGTGGTCTTCTGATGTACCCTGTAATATGGGGTCAGAGTTCCAGCTATTGAATTATATTGACATCGCTTTATTTAGTTCCCGGTGAAGAGTGAGAGCTGACCGTCTGTATTTGGACATATGATTATTTACCTCATAAACATATGGGGCAGTCTGTGTGATTACCCCGTAACAATATGGGGTGATGAGATAATCTAGCTTACAGCTATTGAATTAAACTAGTTTTGGTTTAATTGGTGTCTCTCTGTTATATGATCTGAAGACATCATTAAGAGGACTTCTGTTTATAGCTGTGACCTCTATTTGGATGTGGGGAACGTCTTATTGTTTACCCTATAAAAATATGGGGTGGCACATTACCGTAAACCCCTGGAACTGTTGGGTTTATTATTTACAGTTGCTTGTCAATTTATCATCTATTGGGCTACCAGCATCTAAGTATTTCTCATTAATTATTATTCTTAATTTATCTTAAGCCTCCCACCCTGTACTGACCTCTGAGTTAGGTCCGTCCTCTTGAGTTAGCTCTGGTCTAACTAACTTCTTCTGGCCTTTCCACAGTATATATTCAGTTTTGCGCGTTCAGGTTAAAACGACCTAGGGCAAAGCACAACTTCTCAAGTGACCTCAGGCGAAATAGTCCGTCAGTGAAATGATCTAAAAATTGGAGGCATATTTACTGGTTTTAGTTATTCAACTGGATGAGAAATATTATATCCATCCAGAAAAATACTTTGGTCATCATAAAAGACTTCTTAGCATCAACAATTACGAACAAAATCTGCGGACTACTTTGTCTGTACCCATTGTATCTATAGTAACAAAATGGCGGCTTTTAGGAAAGATCGTTCTGGCTGCAAAGTAACATCATTCAAATCTGTCAGATATAAAACTTCTTGATAAAGTTAGTTTTCCCCAGCTTCTATATCATCTTTTAAACCTGTCCCAGCAAATAACCAATTTATCATATGTGTCTTTATTTGTAAAACCACAAGTCAGTATCCACTGCAACATCGTTGTTGTTGTTGTTTAAGAATTGACAGTTGCAACAAGAGAATAACATGAGTCTATCGTTATTCACCAACCAATTTCGTAGATTTGCTTACATTTAGACATCAACATTTCATTTTTGTGGGTGGTATGGTGTGCACCCGTCACACTCCCCCCTGCTTAGGTGGTAGCAGTCCCTGGCAACATCTATACAACTGCGGCGATTTCTTCAGAAAAAGGCAACAGAACACTTGTTTAAATTTGATCAACTTCAACTGAACTTTGCATACTATAGCTTCAATCTGCTAATCTGGGAGGTAAAACCAGACATGGTTTTGTTAAGGCCACTAAATAACTCACCTGACTGATCTGGAATGTGGAAAATGTCTACTCAATTACAGAAATAGTCCATTACAACTAGTATGCAGCGGTTACCCCTTTCTGTTAAAGGTAGTGGCCCCATGATATCTGAGCTTAGTCTGTCCGTAGACGCACCTACCCTCATATTACCCAAGGGAGCCCTTGGGGTTTTAGCTGGGGTACTGGCAGCATTGCAAATGTCACATTTGCTCACCCAGCTCTTTACGTCTTCTTGCAACGTTTTCCAGTAGAACCTTGCAGAGTTTTCTGTTTTGTTTTCTTGCGACTAAGATGCCCAGAAAGAAGTGCTATGTGCATTTTTTTCAGCAAACGTTCTCTTTAGTTGTCTTGGGACTATGGACAGCCATCTTGGTTCTGACAGATCTTTACTGGTTGCCTTCCGGCATAGTACTCCTTCTTTTACTTTTAAACTATTCCAGCAATTCCAATAATGCCGACAAGCAGCACTTTTGGCACAGACTTCAGGTCCAAATAGTCGAGTCCGAGATTCGAACCATCTTAACACAAAACCCACATCAGGATCGTACATCTGTTTTGTCCTTAACATCAAATAGGACAAAACTCTGAAGCAGTGGCGTGTGTGTTATTTTCCTAATGTTACCCTCAAGTGGGTTATCTCTACTACAGAAGAATCTCCCTATTTCTGCAGTAAAGGTTCCTTTGACGTTTACATAATTGGACACTTTGCCCAATAACTCTTGAGGTGGCTCCATACCCATTTTAGTGCCTGGTTATCAGTTCTCGCCAAAAATGTGGTTCCCAACAGCTCTCTGCTTGAAGTATTCTGTAAAATACTTGACTGCAAGTAACTCTCGATCCGTAACACTAATTTCGTTCTGCTTTGTTCAGAGTTCGACTAGCATAAACTATTACTCTCTCTCCCTTGCTGCACTTGTGATAGTACAGCACCAATGCTGACGTCACATGCGTCAGTATCTAGAATGAACTGACATCCCTCCTTTTAGTATGCCATGATTTCTGGTTCAACCCAAATTGCTTTTAATTATTCAAAAGCGCGCTGACACGGCTCTGTCCACTTGAAGGGCTGATTTTTCTTTATGAGGTCAGTCAGAGGTTTAACCAATTTGCTGAAATCTTTCACAAATCTACGGTAGTAACTTACCATTCCTAATAGGGAACGAACCTCAGTTACGGTTGTGGGGGTGGCCCAGTTGACTATCTTAGAAACATTATCTGGATTTGGCGAAACCCCTTCTTTGGATATAACTTGTCCGAGGAAAGTTACTTCTCTTTTGAATAGGTGGCACTTTGAAGGTTTGAGTTTCAAGCCTGCATCCTTAAAGCGATTAAGTACTTCTTTCAATCCTTCAGACTGTTCCGCAAAAGTTTTGCCAAAAACAATAACATCGTCAAAATAGATCAAACACAAGCAAGCTCAATAACACGTTGCAAAGTCATCGGAGAGTTTAACAGGACAAAAGGCATCGTTGTGTACTCAAACAGGCCGTATTTCGTTACAAATGCTGTCTTGGGTATGTCTTCTCGTCTCACTGGTACCTGATTGTGTGCTGAGGTGAGGTCAAGGATAGAGAACCAGCGGGATCCCTCCACAGCATTAAGGCAGTCGTGAATGCGGGGTAGGGGAAAAGCATCCTTCTTTGTTAGAGCATTTAGCCTTCTGTTGTCCACACATTGGCGCATGGAATTAACTTCCCACACGCGAAGCCCGAGGAGATGACGACGGCCTAATTGAGCCTTGTTTTTGTAGCTTCTCAGGGGCCTTTCTGTCTTCACCAGCTAATGCTATTGGCTGTCGTCTCGATGGCTGTTTGACTGGTGCGGCTTTACCAGTGTCTATAGTGTGCTCTGTCAGGTGTGTAAAACCAAGGTCAAATTTGTTCTTGGAGAACACATCTTGGTATTCACAAATGATTTTTCCCAAGACAGTCGCTTCATCATTTTACTGTAACTCCTTTGCTGTTTCTTCGTAGAGCGAAGTTAAATGCTCAGGAATATTGATTGTAGATTGAGAAACATTTGCATGTTCGTTTGTACGGAGTGAGCCTGCTTCTGTTCTTACCTCAGAAAGATTCAGTCTGCGGATTTGTTCGTTGTTATCCATGGCAGTGGGGTCTTAAGTGGCCATTATGGTTTCCACGTGTATGGCTTCACGAACATGAGCAATGTTCATATTTGAATGTAGGGAGTTATCTTCGTTAAATGGGTTCAAAATCCTAATCTTACTAGTGACTTTACTGGTTGTCTCTACTACACATGGACAAATAACCATGGAGTAGGTATTAGAAAAATCATACTGGCCTTCAATAAGATAGGGTTTACCATAATTATATTCTATACCCTCAATAATATATAAACAATAGCTTCAGACATGGCTGGAAAGGTGCAAAAGTTAGCTACCTTGAAGCGTCTGACTATTTCTTCTTATATCATCTGCAAGGGAATTTTCTTTCTCTCTTATTTCATATATCCCTCATTTAGAAGGATTTCTGCTGATCCGTTTGGACCTTTTCTTAGGACATCTATTCCCAACATAACGTCGTCATCTATCTCTGCCACAGCCAAACATCTTTTAAGTTTTAGTGGACCAAGAGAAAATTTACATCTTTTCCCTATATTTTCCATACCCCCCCTCCCCAATGTTAACAACATAACATTTGGGTTTCCCTCTTCTTATCCCATCTGAGTCAGTACTTATTATTTCTCGGCCTGATTTCTTAATATCTGCTCCGGTCGCCTTATGACCTGTTGAGCCGACCCGTAGAAGTTTGTTTGATTACCGAACTAGTTAAAATTTGTGATGTTCATATGGTTCCAATGACCTCTTCTGCTTGTATCTGTTTGAAAAGCATTGATCATTGGGGTCTTCTTCGTCGGGCAGTCTCTGATTAAGTGGTTTCCTCCACAATTGTAGCAGCCCGTGAAGATTTGTCGTAGATTCATCAGTATGTTGCAGATGTTTCTAGTTTAGCGACCCTTGATTGAACATCTGTCAGATTACAGCTAATTTCCCCTTTTTTTAGTTAACTCAGCTAATAATTTTTCGTTATCGCTTCTTATTTTCTTTTGGGTCTCTTTGGATTTGTAAGTGCCTTTCATTGCTGACTTTGGGTCTGAAACTATTTTCAAACATTCATCATTTTCAGGTCCCTCGTCTTCAGTTTCACTTGTGTCGTCTTCTTGATCGCTGAGAGGTTTCATCAGTCGTTTTGAACGCTTCGCTCTTTGCTCCTGTGCATTGAGGCTCTAAACGGTTCTATAAGGTTTACAACCTCATAAACCGCCGTATCAATATCCCTCGAATACTTCACATATTCTACTTGAAACCTGCATGCCTCATCTGACAACCCATCATTAATAGGTCCTCTCTGCGTGTCCCGGCGAGCATGTGCTTTATCGTAAAGGCGCTTCAATTCTGCCGCATAATCTTCTACAGGTTCTCCTGATGTTTGCGTTCTGTTACTGAATTGGACACCAACGGTCTCTGACGTTTCAACACGTCTAAATCTATGGTTTAACTCTTGGACAAGAGCCCCCTAATTAGATCGTGTCTTGTGACAGTTTGCCATACACATAATCACCTGCCTTCCCCTGGAGCCTGGATAATAATTCACAAAGTTTATCCCGTTGTGACCAGACTTGTAACTCAGCTACATCTTCAAATCGATTCAGCCATACTACCCAGTCTTCAGCACCGTTGTAAGGTGGCAGCTTGTTGGCATAACCTCGATTACCTCGAGTTTCGAAGCGAGGACTGTAGTGTTCATTTCGCAAATCGGTTGGCAGTATGATGGGTGGGGACTCATAAAGTGTCTGGATGTCATGTCCGGAACGATTATGCATTATTGGAAATGGATTTCCTTGAGTGTCAAGTTTTTTAACCACTCCACTCACACCTCCCTTTATTTTTTCCATCATCTTATTCATCATAGATCCAACATCTTTCATGACAGCGCCGAATAAATCAGTCACCATGGTGGGCCTGCGTGGGCTTTCAGTTCTTTCTTCTGCGTCAGTAGTCAGGTGACTGTTAGCCACAGAGGCCAGTCGCCGATTGCTTCACCTCATGTTTTCTTCTGGGCGACGGGAATGTATCACAGGATCCAACAGCTAGTAGAAATGTATTCTCTCTTCTGATTGGATCCCACTTCTGTCACCAAAATGTGGCAACCATAAACTTACTATTGATCAATACTTAGTATTTCGTATTCTGGCAATAATAAGGTTATGAACGGCCAGGATGCACAATAGCGAATAAATGGCTGAAGCGGTATACTTCGCCACTTCGTTTGGACACCACAGATAAAATATAAATAAAATATTCCTAATCACGTAACAGACTCTGTGAGTAAATGAAAATGAGAATTCTTTATTAAATCAAAAGTTACATTGATAAAAGAATAATCGAGTCAGTCACTAGATGCGAAATAATGGGATGGAGGACCTTCTGCTGTGTGGCTTCCTACATAGTGATAATTTATCACTTCACTTACAATTGTGGTCTATACTATCAAATACACTCACAGAACAGTCGTCTGGTCTATTCTATAATAAAAACGAATCTCTAGTTTACCCTGGGTGGCTCGCTATTATACCTCGTAATAGTATATGGTGGTCTTCTGATGTACCCCGTGAAAGTGTGGGTTAGTCTTCTGATGTGCCCCGTAAAAATATGGGGTGGTCTTCTGGTGTATCCGATAATAGTATGGGGTGGTCTTCTGGTGTACCCCGTAAAAATATGGGGTGGTGTCATGATGTACCCCGTGAAAGTAAATGTTAGTCTTCTGATGTACCCCGTAAAAATATGGGGTGGTCTTCTGATGTACCCCGTAAATATATGGGGTAATCTTCTGATGTACCCCGTACAAATATGGGGTGGTCTTCTGATGTACCCTGTAACAATGTGGGATCAGAGTTCCAGCTATTGAATTATATTAACATCGGTTTATTTGGTTTCCTGGTGAAGAGTGAGAGCTATGATGTAACCCGTGAAAGTATGGGTTAGTCTTCTAATGTGCCCCGTCAAAATATGGTATGGTCTTTCTGTGTACCTCGTAATAATGCGGGGTGGTCTTCTGACGTACCCCGTAAAAATATGAGGTTGTGTGATAATGTACCCCGTGAAAGTATGGGTTAGCCTTCTGATATACCCCGTAATAATATGGTGTGGTCTTCTGATGTACCCCGTAAAAATATGTGGTGGTCTTATGATGTACCCTGTAATAATATGTGGTGGTATTCCGATTTACCCTGTAATATTTGTTCAGAGTTCCAGCCATTGAATTATATTGACATCGGTTTATTTAGTTCCCGGTGAAGAGTGAGAGCTGACCGTCTGTATTTGGACATATGATTATTTACCTCATAAAAAATATGGGGTATTCTGTGTGTAAATGACCCCGTAAAAATATGGGGTATTCTGTGTGTAAATGACCCCGTAAAAATATGGGGTATTCTGTATGTAGATGACCCCGTAAAAATATGGGGTGATTACCCCATAAAAATATGGGGTGATGAGATATTCTAGCTTACAGCTATTGAATTTAACTAATCTTGGTTTAATTGGTATCTCTCTGTTATATGATCTGAAGACATCACTAATAGGACAGAGGGAAGCTACAGGTTAATCTGATCGATTGCACATCCATCAATGTCGATGTACAAGTATTCTCCAGACATTGCAAAGATAATTTCGTGTTCTGCTCGCAGAATACACTCACAACAAACAAAGATTAACACTGCTAAATGTATATAGTTATGTACGATATTTACATATATTTCTTCATATACATCTTATTAGTTAGTTATTCCATTTTGTTAGCATTACAATTTTAGCGCGTAAAGAAACATCTGTAGAGAAGTCTAATATTAATAAAGCTCTTCAACAAATTGAAATACTGAAATACATCCGTACAAGTGCGGGTATCGTTTATTCTGAATGAGAACAAAATATAAATACAGGAGGTGAATGTTTTCAGGATATGAAAGGTGTCTCATGTTGATTACACACGGGGCAATTTGTCGTATATTTTGACGGTAAAATTCCCACCCCATTGTGTCTATTGACGTACTGACTGTGCCTCCTTTCACTGCCTTTCAGCGTGTATCCATCCAGCACGTCCCTATGGTGTCTATTGACGTACTGACTATGTCTGCTTTCACTGCCTTTCAGCGTGTATCCATCCGGCACGTCCACAGTGTGTCTACTGACGTACTGACTATGCCTGCTTTCACTGCCTTTCAGCGTGTATCCATCCAGCACGTCCCCATTGTGTCTATTGACGTACTGACTATGATTGGTTCCAATCGTGTTTGCATTATATTATAACAGCACTCCATTCAATTTAAATGAAGTCTGTCCATTCCACGAAAGATATCTAACATAGAATGTATATTTTGAATCCGACAGACATGGACGGATAAGGTGGGTTAATTATTTAAAAGTAAAGATCAAAAGCTAGTAAACCCAGGCCTACTGTTCAATGCACTTGTTATGTTAGTACACACTAACAAACAGGAAATATGCATAATTTATAGAGGGTAATTTGTCAGATAAAAACCCAGTGTGCAACGAACCTCCTCTATGTCATACTAGAACAAAAACAATTAGGGAAATTGTCACACACTATTAGAAATTAAGATATCGATTATGCTTCTGTCTTGGGGAAAAGTTGTAAGAATTTTCTGTTGTACAAAATCGTTGGAGTATTAGACAAACAAAACGTTATCTATTTGATTGCCAATCGAAATTACTCACTGGTCCGTGATAACTATTTTATATCTTGTTATTAGTGGGCTTGAGTTTAAGAACACAGAAGCAACTCTCTCATTCGTATTTTAAGGATGATGCCTACATATATGTGTCACCACCGGTTTAACAAAACCATTATTATCCATTTGCTTGATCTGCTATCTCAAACATAGAGGGGTGATATGGCGACCCTCTGAATCACACTTTATACGTATTAGACTTTTTTTTTCAAATGATCCTATATTGCAGACCTAAATAACTGTTAAGCATACACCATCTATCTGACCATGTGTCTATACTAAAAGACTTCAGTCAACCAGTAATTAGGGTCATAACAACTGTATTCTCATTTTGGTATCTGGTTAAGTTGAACCAAAGAAGCCTAATGTAGAGTCTATCTTTGCTCCGTTTAAAAATCCCTTTGATATATTAGACTGCAAAGCTAGAATTGTCCGTTATTGAGAGCTGTATTAACATGAAACACGTTTCACCATCTAATAGAACTATAACAATACATTTGTTAATTCTCCCCAATTCCTAAAGCAAACGTGTATACATCACTGACTGTTAAATGTGCATCTAAATGGAAATGTTTTATTCACATCAAGGCATACAGTTTCACGGCAGAAAAACACAACAATTTAAATATGGAGTACACGAGCTTATGTTGTCAGTTGAGAATGAAGATCATCTCGGAGTTTTATATTTAACCAGACAATTTAGAAAAAGATAGACATATTCATGAGGGCTGCACGAATGTTGTCTTGTTTAGTTTTAATACTGAGCACAGACTAATACTAAGGCTCATATGCGAAGTTATAGTGGATAATGGTTGTAAGAGTATTAATCTACCAGGTTGATCGTGCTGTCTATGATTAATCTACAACAGCACCAGTTTCATGTCAGTGGTTAACAGATTGATCAGTATGTCAATGATTACACTTGTGACATACTGTCTGTGATTAATCTACAACAGCACCAGTTTCATGTCAGTGGTTAACAGATTGATCAGGATGTCAATGATTACAGTTGTGGCAAACAAGCATGGGTATCTTGGTTATACTTATAGAGTTTCACTCAATAGTATTATGATAACTGTATATAGTACCGATCCAGACTGGTGGATGTATATTATGCGGTTTGAAAACTCTCTGTCAAAGTTAGGGTCTGTGGTATATACTAACAGTATTAAAAACAGTAGAATTATACACGTGTAATATAAGTTATAGCCAATGAACATCCAAAGAGCATGTAATTATACACTCTTCAAAAAAAGAAACGCAAAACCCAAATATCAATGTAAATTTGATGTTATTCAAGGACGTGTAGATAA
>JAUELC010172469.1:0-11061 GCA_031471745.1 Cryptochiton stelleri | reverse complement strand
TACTTAAGGTTATTTCACTTATATGACGGCGTGCCAGCCCAATTGGTGAAGGAAACCACCCTCGACGCCACTGGCAAATGACGAGATACAAGATCACAGGACACCACAACAGCTTCTTTTTGCCCCTTAGCTCTGAGAGCACCAGGGCAACACGAAGCTCCCACCAACCACCCGCGGTTTCGTACATATAGTACACTTTCAAATAGCAGAGTTGTGCCTCCTTCTGTTTATACCTCCATGGTTCAACCCATGTGTGGAGACTGAACACTTTACTGATTACACAACCGCAATTTACTAATTGTTCAGGCTTTAGTATATAGACTTATGGCTTCATTAAATGTATGTTTATACATGTAGGCCTCAGGCATATATACACATGCATAGGGCCTATTATACACGAAAGTATTTAAATAGACTATTGTGTCGCAGGTTATATCACCTGTGTATGTGTTGAAAACGATTTATATTAATTGCGATAATCACTTCTGAACGTTTTTATACCTCTAAGCCAAAGTCAAAAATATTTTACAATTAAAGTTAGAATTAACTTACTTTCAGACTGACCTCCTTGGTATTTGGGAGATATTTGAGGTAGGTAACTCTCATGTTATTTTTTTTTTTTTTTTTAATATATTCTGACATTGTTCTCAAGTCTATGATTGAGAACGATGTAAGATTAGAATAGACATTGAAACGTTGCGTAAAAAGTAAATGAGAAGTTGGAATCCATATAGTGTTGTCTTATTAGTTAACCAACTTCTATAAATATCACCTTCTGATATCACTCAAAGATGTATTGTCATATATTTCATTTTTTTTTATAGGTTATAACTTAGTAAATTGTAAGACTTAATTGTCACTAGAGCGATAAAAACAATTACAAAAGCAAACCTGTGCAATTGTACAGTTAATACGTCAAATTTCACAGGCTGGGACACGCCCTAATAAAGGACCCTTAGAGTAGCGCCCCTTTGACTACCGCTCTTCACTAATAACAAACATTTGGTGAGTAACGCTCACAGAAAATGGTGCTGATGACGATTATTCCTGCGACTTGGAACATGTATGAGATGTTTCATGCCTTTGTACAGGTAATTCTGATGGGATTGAAACATGAAATGATTTAGTAATGAGTGAATCGGTCGGTGTTTAAGACGGCGGTCAAGAAATTTGTTACGAAGCCATTGCCAATGCACCTCGTTTTAACAACACCAATACTGGCAATAGCGACATGTAAACAGCACATGACAATTTGTAGGGCGCCCCGGCGAATAGGGCCTACAGTCGGAGTCTGAAGGTTGAATCTGAACGGCAATATTAAAAAACTCCCACAAAATTATGCAAACCGTGAATGTGAAAAGTGCTTAGGTAACGCGGGGAAACTTTGACACGTTTTATCATTTTTGCAGATCATAAGTTATGTATGCCCAATAAGAACAAACTAATAACCCCTTGCTGTACACTAGTATACCACCCATATTGTACTACAGTAGATAGGCCGATTTAATCATTACTTTTTCTAAAATCTGACAGAATAGAAAGGCCTCAGTTGTCAAAGTTGCCCCCATGGGGGTGGTGTAACTTTGACATGGTGTGAGGTAACATTGGCACAAAGCTCATTAAGAGTGTGTTGCAGTAGATATGGGACAGTTTGGCTTTCAACAACATACAGAGACACACACAACCATACATATTAATTTAAAGATTTATTGAACGACAATAAACATGTTTCTCATCCACTTTATTTCACTCCGAAACAGACCGAGAATATGTAAAAAAAAAATGAAGTCAAAACAAGATTTGCGATTTCATTGAAATTACATCAGAAAATAAGAATATTAATCAACTGATCAAACAGATTGAATGACTAGAATTGTTGTTTACAGGTCCGTTGATAAAGAAAAATTGAATTTGTTCAAATTTAGCGAGCCAATATATAATTACCCAAAATTGAACATCATAGACAGTGCCTGCTGGTCACATTGGACAGATCTTATTTTCATTTTGCGAGAATTTTTTTTGTTTCCTACCCGTTTATGATTCATATTGAGAATTGAACATCACAGAAAGTGCTAGCTAAGTAATAACATATCGTATCATGCCTATCTGCCCTCAGGCAGTTGAGGACAGGTATGCATGATACGCTATGTTATTACTTAGCTAGTTCAATTTTGCATCATTATAGCCTGATGGTTATATTACAATCGATTGCATTTTTTGTCAGTTTGCAAACATATAGAGTATCTAGGATTACCTCTTCAGGAGTGTTGAAGACATATTCTGGACCCGGTAAGACTTGCCTATACTCTGAGATCAAGCTCTGGGATAAATTATGGCTATTCCCCCAAAATCAGAGAACGTGGCTAAAAGGCTATACATTTTGGTAATTCCAGCGTTTTTAATATATTCGTCGATTTTTGTAAGTTTTTTTCGTGTAGAAGTGATTGAAAGATGTTTCTAATGTAACAAAATACATTAGACGATGCAGTTGTTACAGAAAGAAGATACATTTAAGTATCTGTATAGATGTCGTGTGTAAATGGGTCACTATATGGCGGGGACGTCATCTTTCTTGAGAAGGGATGAAGGCAGTGTTCTGTTATTTGGATCATTGGGTATATGTATATCCAAATTGCAAGCCCCTCGCTCTATCCACTAAACTGACAGGACCAGGGTTGGGCCCAAAAATATATATGTGTTTTTTTTATCAATCTGACATTATACGACAACAATAAGTTACAGTTTTATATAACTATAGTTTGCCTTCTTTATAGGCCCCTAGAGCTATGTTTAGTTCTGAGAGAAAAATTAAGAGGTAAAAGGCCAGGTATGTAGGCTTATCTGATATCTGCAGTGAGCGACAAGTTGAAAACCTGAATGGCCATGACGACTATAAGTGCTGTCACTGTTGAAGTAGCCTCAGCGAGCTAAACAATCTTAAACAGGTCGCCTGTGCACATCGTTCGATGTCTCCAACAAAGTTTGTCATCAGTCTTGCCACGCTTAGACTCTATCCCGTTTCAGGGCTGCCAGGCAAAGATCAAAATGAATTAAGCTAAAATGAATAGGCCAATCATATATCAATTTACAAACATTCAGCGCATCACGTCTGCCGTAATATAATAAACAGAGGATAAACACACATCTCTTTTCTAGCAATACGATCCAGGGGCCACTTTCCCAAAATGTCATACGCCCAAAATATATCGTACCGTACGACAAATTTACGTATAGAGTTACACGTGTCGTCAATTTGTCGTACGACATTTTGTGAAAGGGCCCCTGAAGCAGCGACTTTTTATGTATAAAGTCCCGCTGTTAAATGAGGGTCAGTTTGCCGGGGCTGGCCACCAGAGAAAACTTTTCAAAGAAAATCAATTAGGTCATGTCTAGAGGGATGTGTCAGACTTCAGTTGTTTACGTGGTATCCATACCGCTAAGTCGTTTAACTGTGAAATAAAGTCTATCTCGGGAGCCTATAAGTGTTTCTATGAAGATTCAAACTAGAAACAGTTGATACAGGGATTTGTTTGAAAAGTGGAAAGTAGCCATCCCCGGTAAACCGCCGCTTATTTATACGCGGCTGAAACCAAAGGGTCTATCTATTAATAGCCGTTGCTTTAGGGGCGTATTCTCGCAAAGAATACTTTTTTTTGATTGACTGTTACAGCGTTGATGTTGAATTTCTGCCTTACTTTGTTAAATACAGTTTTATGTCCTCCATATCGTTAGAGTGGGCGGTTGGAGGGAGCTTCGTGTTGCACTGGTGCTCTCAGAGCTAAGGGGCAACAAGAAGCTGTTGTGGCGTCCTGTAATTGTCTTGTATCTTGTCGTTTTTTGTTGCCAGTGGCGTCGAGGGTGATTTCCTTCACCCATTGGGCTGGCACACAGTCATACATGTATGAGTGAAATAACCTTAAGTACGGCGTAAAACCCCAATCAAACCAAACAAACCCATTTTTAGTTTGTTTAACGTTTTTAAAATTTTAACTGTGTTTTTTTTACTGAATGTCCAATGCAGCAAGTTGTCTTTGTTCTTGGAATCACTTAAGTAGATAACATGATTATAATAACGGGGAAAAAGCAATGAGCATGTTGTAAAAAGCAAGTTTAATACAAGTTAATCATGTGAAGGATGTATAATACTATTACAATGCAATTTATTGTTATATGTTCATATTTTTTTCTTTATTTTAAATTTAATGATTTTTAATAAAAAATATTGTATAAAATAATCATATTTACATTTATTGTCTCTACATTAATTATTCATTCAATTTTAATGAGTCAGCATCTCTGTATCCGTGTGATTTTTTGGGGGGAAATACATTTATTGTTACTAATTATTTTTACATTTAGTTTTACTCCAAATTGTTAAGTGAAGCACATTTGTTCGAAGGGTTGTCTTTATTTAAAGACTTGTTTTATTTTAGAAAAGGATATGATATTTGTAAAATTCCTGCCATGAGATAGATTGGACTAACTGGTGAGGTCGAGTCATTTGTTACATCATTTAAACCGGCATGTACATCATGAACTTGAAACAACATTGTTGTATTGCAACTGATCCATTTTTCAAGCAAGTTATTAATCCATATTAATTGATCTGTATGGATATATATAAACAACAATAAAACATATATATTGTTTTTACTTGTTTGCGACTTTGAATAAGGGTGACAAGATGTTCCTGGTGCTCCTTGAGGTAACATCAATCTGTTTAAAATCAGATCTAAAATAGCTCCCCGTATATTTGAATGTCGCATTTTAGATCTGACGACAGCCCATAATTCAGACAGTGACATTTCGTGAACCCCCACACTTTCTGGCCATATTGAATGCCGTTTGCTATAGGTTGTCGTCAGATCTAAAACGCGGCATTTAAATATAAGGGGAGCTAATTTGTATCTGATTTTAATCAGTTTGAGATTATATAATAATTATACATTTGTCACAGCAGTCACCAAAAGAATAGAGAGACTGGCTTAGGTTTCACAGGGAAAAGTTTATTCGATCAAGTTGAATCCACATACAGACAGACAAAACCCTATTAAAAGTAAACAATGAACTATATTAATATTACGCATGCCATATTTCCCATAAGCAATTTTACGCACACAAATTACAAATACATGCACAATTAATACGAGTACGTGAAGATAAATATATTTGCCTATCTCTGTTTGTAAGCATCTCGAACAAAAATTGGTTATAATTATGAATACATAATATGTGAAAACAGTTACTATAAATTGGCAATTACCAACCCATGTATCATGGTTTTACACTCTATTTCTATAGTCAAGTATACCAGATGTATTCGGCCATTAAACTGCACACATTGTTTGGCCAATGAATAAAAACAAGTAACACCCACCCAGTCGGTTTGACCAGGGCAGTCAATTCCCCAACCCTTCAGTACATCGGACAGGACGGTTTGGCAATCAGTCTTAGCCCTGGGGAAAATAAGGCTCTGAATAAACAAATGCCTATGTTATACTTTTTTAACAATGGCAACTCAAAACTACTTACGCAAATATACAGATTGTAAACAAAAACAGGAATTTCAACCAATTGCGAAAAAGAACTCAAATACCAGTACTTTACGCAAGTCACTAAAAGATCATCGAAACGTATCAATAGTTACTTTCGAGTTATAATATTTACATTATTTATTTACATTATGAATATGCTCACAAAGTTACTTTTACAAGTCATAGTTTGAATGAAAACAACCAACCTTGCGAGACCGAGTTTCGCCGCTACGGGTTCGTCAGATTGACTAACACAAACGACACAACATGTACACTAAAGTTAAAATGTACAGATTGCTTGTGCAAAAAGAACCACGGACCAATCGCATGCAATCTAACGCCACATGTGATCATAGCGCTAACCACCAATCAACGTTCGCCAGCTGCACAATAAACTCCGTACAGTGGAACAAAAATCAAACAGAAAATAAACTCTGCCACCAAAACAAATAAATGTTTTTCATACGTTTTATTTATACGTTAAGAAACAACCAAAGTAAAACAAATGAAAAAAATACCGTGACATATTAATGACGTTATGAGAACTCATACTGATGCTTCTTTTTACAGGCACATTATCGTTTCTGTTACCAAGTGTTGAAGACCTATTTGGACAAGTTTAACACATATGCTAACTACAGTTGAATGAAATCTACAGGAATATTGCTTTGGCATTAAAAGTGCCTGCGACATAACGGACAAAAGCCCAGTTCGAAGCAACGATTACTTATCTATCTCTGTGCTTATTTTGATAAAGACTTCTCTATGAGTATTTATAAAAGCTTATCTATTTGTTAGTGTATTTGTATAAACACTCGTCTCTTTATTTTTGTAAACACTTGTCTATCTCTGTCTTGATATTTTTTACATTTTTTTTTTGTGAACCCCTGTCTATCCCTGTAAATATTTTTGAACATTAATAGTCACGGTTATCTATTTGCATAAGCCCTTTCTATCTATCTATTATAATTTCCTGGTTAAGCCATGGGTTCAAAACCGCTAGTTCTCTTCAAATACGGTTCGATTGTGTATATATCCCGGTGGAGGCAAGCATTTGTTTCTCTCTTTTTATATCTGTATCTGTATCTGTATGTTCATCGGGGTCACACTACTTGTGAACTTGTGTGTCTGTCTCTATATTCTAGGGGAGAATTGCTTATCTATTTTCTTAGTTTGTCAATTCCTATTTTGTGTCTGTATTTTATAAACACTTTTCTATCTCTTTCTGCATTTCTTTAAACAATTGTCTAACTACAATATACATGGACAATTATCTTATAAAATGTCATGGTTACGTGTATATACTACTTATTCACTTTGTACTAATATTTGTATTTGTATATTTATAAACACAGTTGTGTTTATTAATCTGTATGTATAAACACATTTGTGTTTAAAGCGGGCGGTTGGAGGGAGCTTTGTGTTGCCCTGGTGCTCTCGGAGCGAAGGTGAAACAAAAAGCTGTCGTGGTGTCCTGTTTTGTCCTGTGATTGTCTTGTATCTTGTCATTGTTTGTTGCCAGTGGCGTCGGAGGGTGGTTTTCTTCACCCAGTGGGCTGGCTCGCCGTCATATAAGTGAAATAAACTTAAGTACGGTGTAAAACCCCAATCAAACAAACACACTCTACTTACAACTATATATTTATTTAACCAAATATAGCAAATAACATTGAATTCATGTGTTCATGTTTGATTTACAAACAGCATTACGTTTTTATTTAATTAAAATACCACATATGTGTATGCTTAAGCCCAATTTACACAGGACGCGACACGTTTCATTCCAATGCTTGTGGCACTGGCTGACTCGTTCCGATAAAGACGTCACAATGGTAAAGAAAAACGTCACAATGTTACGTAATAATAAAAAGTGTTCTAAAGGTTTGCGACCTGCTCAACGTCGACTTAAGATACGTTTTACGGTGTTTAATTTCTGCCGTAAAGTACAAAATTGTACTTCAAAAAGTTATATGTTGATATGTTGAATAAGTTAATAAAAAAAAGAATCAACGCAAAATCAAGTACACTGCATTGAAAATAACTCAACACACGCAACACAGAGTTGACGCAATTTGATGTCACGTTTCGAATAACGTCATTCTATTTCACATGAGGTGTCACATAACACCAGGCTGTTCCGAGCTTGTGTCGTTTCAAATTTTGACCATGTCATAGAATCTTTTGAGATAAAAAGTAATAATGTGATTAACCATTATATAATTATTCCCGCTGACGAGTTTCACAAAGTTTATTTATTTTCAGTTAAATCAATACAAAGAGCGTTGCACGATGCAGTTTGATTACCATCAATATATTGTTCTCATGAATGGTGAAAGCGATAACCCAGCCAACTCTTCGGGTTTCGTGGGTTATTTTATCACCACTAACTCGATCAAAATTTAAAGAAATTCATAGTCGTGGCGTAAATCATTCCTGTGTGGGAATGGAACACGCCAATAATTCTAAACAACAACATAACAACACAAACCCTAAAGATAAATTGCCGGACTTTATTTGATTTAAGTCTGTTGATGGCAGATTTTTATTTTTGAAAAATAATTTGTTTCGTCAGAATTGAAGCCTTCCGTCAACATTTTACAGGACAGCATTTCGTCCATGCATAGTGTGCGTCTATTTAAAATGTAGTTTGTTCTTAAAGTTACTTCTATTTAAATATTAGTCATAGGCCAATATATATATTATTACATATCTTGTACCTCGTAGACTCTAGCAGTGTAATTGAAATAATGATGTATCTTTTTTAACCTCATAATTAATTTACATAAGATATATAAAACTTTATATGATATTATATAGAAATTTGTTAGAATATTTCATACATTTTGCTTCACCGTTTACATTTGCTATATGATGTTATCAGTTCGTTAATAGCTGGTCACATAAATACAGTTGGTCAACATATGTAATAATTTGTTAAAGGGTTTCCATTCAATGGACATATAAAATATACATAAAACTTTATATGATATTATATAGAGATTTGTTAGAATATTTCATTTATTTTGCTTCACCGTTTACATTTGCTATATGATGTTATCAGTTCGTTAATAGTTGATCCCATAATTACAGTTGGTCAACATATGTAATAATTTGTTAAAGGGTTTCCATTCAATGGATATTTAACAAAGTGTTATGGACAAGCTGAAGAACATATTTTAACGACGGGGATTTTATAGCTTCAATGTTTTGGAAAATATATAATACGTTATACATGACATTAAAAACTGACCTGCACAATTTACTTGTCCAATTTTGAATTACTCATTACATATCATATATTATGTTATGTTTTCTTATATAGTTGTTATAACTACTCAAACATGTTAGTAATGTTGTAAACATTTTTCAGTAAAACGACCCGCCACCACATTTAACACACATTATCCCATGTGCATCAACATATTTTTGTTGTACGGTGATTTTTAAATTGATGTTGTAACTTGTTTCATTGTTTCCGAAATAAATTAGTTTTCTGAATAATGTTGAACATGGTTCCGAACTTCCGTCTACTTTCTTCTATTTACTATACTATTGAGAAGCATGTTTATCATATTTTTTTAATTGTTAAAATTATAACTTGTTTAGCCTCTAGCTCAGTCGGTAGAGTCTTAGGCCTGTAACCCAAAGGTTCCGGGTTCGAACCCCGGTGGAGGCAGGCAATTTTATTTTTCTCTTCGTTTATAAAAATATAAATGAACAGGCAAGCAGTGACCACCCGGTACTGAAAGGAAAGGCCCGCTGCAGTTCGGAAAGGAAAGGTCCCCTTCAAGTAGACCTACCTAGCGGTCATGTGAAAATGAGCAAGTCCTGTTCAGTTACCGGTTGGTTCAATTCAGTTCAGTTTATTACACCAGACCAGCGACTCTGGTGTATGGGGAAACAATATAATACATGTTATTTTGTAACAATTCGTATGGTAAAATTTACATAGGCGGCGGGGAGAGCAGGCCCAGTCCAAGTTAACAAAAAGTCAGTACAATGTTTTCATAAAAGTTATACTAAGTAACAAGGCATGCAGGTGAATGAATGTTTAAACAAGTAAAAGGAAGGTTACAAATTATTAAAAGCAACAAAATGAGATTATGGATTAAACATATTTAAACGAAGGGCTATATACTTCCCAAGATTCTGACATACAGTTTTCGATGGATTATTGAAAAGGGATATTGAGCTTCAATAAATTAGAATAACGATAATAATAAATGGGTAACGTTATTTTTGTTTAACAGTTAAAATCCAGGTAACCAGATGGTAACTGAAAGAAAATCAGCATGTTACTGGACAGTACTCTGTGGTACAACACAAAACTACTGGACGGTGAAATTTTGATTGGGTATTAGTGCGTCACAGATGTGAAAAAAAGGATTGATTGGCTTGAAAGAAGAGAGTACACGGAGTGGGGGAACAGCAGTACATAAGTGTAGGCCTATATTGTACAAGAATTATTATTTAAAAAAATCATGCAATCATAAGATAACCAAACAAAGCCATGCTGGTTGAAGAACTGAGGCACCAGAAGGCGTGTGTGGATAGTAATAACTAACGAAGGTTAGGAGGTGGAAGCGTTTAACGAGTAAAAGTAGATTTTATTAGATCGTCCTATTCAGATGACATGGATAACCCCAGATCACTGTTCAATTCAGCTTTTGATCGACGAATTTGGATGTCTTCCACGAGCTTATAGAATCGATTTCAGATTCATCACAGGAGATATAACGCTTCTACTCTTCTGATCCATGTGTCTGGGCTCTGTCAACCTCGAAATGCAACAAAATTCTGTTGCACATGCGCCGAAAGCAAGAGGGCAAAGTTCATCACACAGGTTATGTATGACAATGTTTAACTTCTTCGTTATTTTTGTTTTCACTGACAGACTTAATTTTCAGATATTCACTCGCATTAAAATTATGTTTGCGTTCCTTTCCCTCAAATTTCATAAAAAAAACCAACATACGCTTTGAACTGTACTGTTTTCTATTGCGCGTATGCTGATTACTCAGGACACTGAGTCAGATGTGAACTAACAATGCGCGCTTCCTGAAAAAGTTCTCAGCGAAACGGAGATATGTTTTTTTTACACAGCTGATCTTGAATCATGATCTCTGACGAGTGACCCAGAGATATCAAAATTATGAAACTTCCCCGGAGGCTCGGAAGAAATGAAAATTACTACAATTTCCTAAGCACTATTTCCTTATGCATATCATAATGCATTGTTGCTCCAGAACACACCCATTGGTCAACACTAAATGCTAAAGGATCTTCATTGGTTTAAATTGGTTAAAAGCTATGCTTCTAATTGGTCAATATACGCGGCATCTCTGTTAATTACATTCCCTACTGTCCCATAAAAACCTTGTTCAGAATATTTACATTTATTACCCCGACCTCAGGGTAATTTGTTTGCAAACCGATTGGACAATTGCTGCCCCATAGGATTTCGTAATACAGTACAGACTAGAATTAACTTAACGCCTGGACGCACCTAAAACGCACTTGAGAGTGA